>OOFE01050683.1:32487-49724 GCA_900323365.1 Monocentris japonica | reverse complement strand
TGGTTCGATCCCCAGCACCACAGGGGGGTGTATTCCAGCTGTGAGCTGGTGATCCAAAAATGACTGGTGTCACAGCTACAGTGCCCACCAACACTGCCGAAGTGCCCTTGAGCAAGGCACTTAACCCCAAAACCGCTCCAGGCACGCTGTTCACTGGCTGACACCTGCGCTCTGACCTCTGACCTGAAAAATGCATGTGTGTGTGGTGTAATAGGTTGTGTGTGTATATCTAGTCAGGGGTATGCAAAAAAAGCATTTCACTGCATGTATGTGTATGTGACAAATAAAGTTCCTTTCTTTCTAACAAAATATAATACAAAAAAGTCACATGCCAGCAGAAAATGCCACTCAATTGAGTTTATTGCAAAAAGTGCCCACTTGTTCACAGGTCATACATAAACCAAAAAAATAAAATACCACACTATTCAAGGGAAAGTGCAAGGAATATCAGCTTTGGTTTTGTATACAATATCCATCAGTCAGACACCTGCCTTCCAGAAACTAGAGTCCAGGTGGGGGTATTGCACCAAACAGGATTACTCAGTTAGCCAGGTAACTTCTAAAATAGCATGCAACAACTTCTCTGAACATTTGTTAATACATAGCAATAATAATAATAATACTTATGACTAATTGACACCTAATATATTCAAGTTTAGTTTTACAAATTCAGATTCAAAACATTAAAAACTATAGCCAAATATTTTTCACAGGTGAGCTGACAATCCAGCTTCCTGGAATACCCCTGAGACCTGAGACCTGAGACCGAAACAAAACAATCCCATCTGGGCTTTTCACAAGGACAAAATTGCAAGGAATATTATATTTTTGTTGTAAATAAATCTGGATTTTGTATTATCTGACTACAACTAAAACAGTAAAGAAAAAAATTTAACTTGCACCTTTTTAGACCGTTTCACTGACTTGAGCACTGGTCTAAACAATGGGCCCTATCTTTTTACTTGTCAGAGCAGAATCTCTTGTTTGTATGACATATGAGCAGTGTCTCAAAGCTCTTATCCAGCAGACGGTTCCGTTTGGCACCAAAAGTGTCCTTGCCAACGCTGAAAAGCCGCTCACATGCAGCACTGGCTGGGACACTGGTGTTGAACTTTATGAAGACTTTTTCGGATTTTTGGCAGAGTTGAAATTGGCTAAATTGGCTAGCAAAGTCAATGTTAATACACTCACCTATGTGTTCTTAGATTTGTGTTTGACGTCTTTGCAGTAGAGAGTGTATTTACTCTCGGCTTGCATAGCTCACAAGTAAAAACGTAGGTTTTGTCGGTGGAGCTAGTCAGTGTCATGTATTTGCTTAAGTATGGCCATGGTGATTCTTCCTCAGGCTGAGATTCGGGAGGTTTATCCATGATGACGTTGTCGCTGTGGTGGCTGCCTGACAAATGCATTGCCTGGGCATGCCTTCACAGCGGTCAGGATGAATGAAAAAGGGGGCGGGGCTGGTCAAAGGGGGTTCAATTACAGTAGAGAAGCAATGGTAAAATAATTGTAAAACTACTTGAATCACGATGCAAATATGAATGCAGTTGAACTACCAGCAAGCTACTGCAAAATGTAGTTAAACACTGCACATAGCTGACCTTTCAGTTACAAGTTGTCTGAAACCTTCAATAAGTCTGTTTTTTTTAAGACTTGTGAACTTTGCTTCAAACACAAAAAAATTCCATTGGCGACAAGAAGTATATGGCATCCTGGTGGCTCAGGGGGCTAAGGTGCATACCGGGGGTAGCCTGATATTCAGACTGAATGGCTATTTTTTTCATAAATATGCCGCTGTACAAGGCAAGTAGCATAGAGGGTTTGATTTATTGTGTGATGTCTGAACCAGGAGGCAGGGCTGCATGTAGGAGCATCGAACAGCAGTATTAAATAACACTTCAAATGCATGAAGTTTATCAACAGCCGGGGTTTATGAGGCACCACGCTAAGCATGTAATAGATCCTTCTGTTAATCACTATTATCCCTTGGTGATGCTGTGGCTGGATCTTGCTCGTACCTGGACCTCATACTGGATTTTTTATGACCAGTTCAGTCTGAAAGTCTCATCAGGGTCAACAACAGACTGGTATTGGGGATGGCTGTGATCCTGTTCGCCCTGGCAATGAAGTGATCATCAGGTCAGCTGAGCCAGTGTGCAGGGGTCCGAGATCTAAGTCCGATGTGCGGCAATGACCAATCAGAGCTTTCATGGATGATCCGATGTTAACCGCAGAATATACAACCACCCTCAGACCTGGCGTCACCCTCAGTCTCAGGGTGTTTGATGTTCAAAGACCCGGAAACACCCAATGACCCCCATGTTACATCATTGATGATGTGTTCAGGAGCAGGAGAATATGTAATCTTCCAAATTGTTCAGGTAAAATGGGGCCGGCTGTTCAGGTTAAATGGGCCAGTAAATGGTAGGCTGCATAACACAATAATTTCAGTTGAAATTGGTTTATTCATAATTTTCTCTAATAAATAGACACGGCAACTACTATGATTAATGTGAAGCCTGTGATAGTGATAATTTGAAAAGATGAACTGAAGAGTTAAACCCTTACAGGCCAAACATTGTCATTACCTTTAATTTGAAATGATTACTAGAAGAGTAAAAAACCTTGCAAGCCTATCATAGTTAATAAGCGTTAAAGCCCCAACAAAAAACAACTCATTGTGTGTGTGTGTGTGTGCAAACATGCTTGCAAACATACCTGTGTTTGTTTGCACATACAATAATTGTTGTTTCTCTTTTTATGAAACAGACAAAGATTGAGAAAGTGTGGGGTGTTTCTACAACATTTAGGATGGGGGGGCCAGTCTGGGTCACAGACTCAGAGAAGGGGGGCCGGCAATCAAGGCTTAATGCATATTTTTTGGCCGTGGTTGTGCAGATGCATCAAGCATCAAGCAGCGTATAAAAAATGTATACAACCTACCTTGTACTTGCTATGGCCTTAACCCTAAACCTAACCCTTTTTTTTACCTGCCCCTGGTTCTAGGTAATCACATACTGTATATCAGCAGTAAAATTCTGTATTAAATACATTCAGTTTCAAACATAAATAAATAACAAGTTTGCATATTAACAATTAAACCCATTTCTATGTTTAAAAAAACAGCTGGTGTTGTACAATGTCCTCCATGAGACACTCTGGAAATGTCGTTCCATTGTTCTACTAAGGTATTGTTATTCAGCCAAGAGGTGAGAGCAAATGTGCGTGAATGTGAAGATGCATTCCTTAAAATATTATTAATGAATATCATAAATGAAAACAAAAAGAATAAATGTATGTAAAATGAGCATAATTCAACCCACAAAAACAACACTTCATTTACCATCAATTAGCCCTCAAACTCAATGACAACTACAGAACTTGGTACTGACATCATAATTCAGTAAGAATACTAAAGAGAAAACACACTCATGTCAGTGTAAAATATTTTATAAGGGTATTATAGAATACATTTAATATATAAATATTTGAAAATATATATTTATATCATGTTGATAACATAACTTTTTGACTGACCAGTCAACTTTTCAACCATTCAACTTTGAGGCTTCACACCTGTTCAGAATGTTACAATAGCATTGTAAGAGATGATTTACATCATGTTGCTGGCATTTACAGAACCTATCCTGGTTAACGTTTCAATGTTGTTTCACAATCTTTTTCACAATTCTTTTAGACCATTTCCCATTGTGTTGATTTCACTTCAAAACAGAAAAAACTTGAAAATAATTGAAAATAATTCTGAATATAATTCTTCAATTTCAAGCTTTTTCTTGAAATTTTCTTCAGAAAATTAAAATTTTTCTAGTAACCTTTAATTGTGTATTGTTTATTTTCATATTAATATTTCATATTAAGACTGTGTACATTGTTAAACATATACGTGATGGAAAGCATTGAAATGTTTATTGTAAAGTTACATGTTTAAATTTAATTTTAAACTACAACATCTAGACTGTGACTTTATTTTCTTTCTTCCAGCTAAAACTACCATATATTGTTATGCTAATTGATAATTATTTCTTAAGAAGTATGTCAGTCAGTCAGGCGAAGTCAAGCAGCAGGTAGTAAACCAAAGTTCACAGGACATCAGCACCCTTGCTGTGGAAGCAGGTTCTAGTGCAAAGGAAAGCAGAGAGGTCAGCCAGCCAAAAAAGGAAAAGATTGGTGGTCAGAATCCCAGAGTTAAATGGCCAAGGGCTGCAGAAAGTGGAAAATTATTAATAGTAACTTGAGCAGTGTTAGACAAGCTTAAAGGAACTGCTGAGAGTAAGTTAGAAAAAATGGGGTATATTATTTACGAGTACTGAGTAGAAAGGCTTGGCGTCCTTGAGAAAAGGCAGAAATCCAGGCAACAAGAGATAGACAGACTTATCCAGGAGAGAAGGCAGCTTAGGAGGCGGTGGAGGAAGGCTACAGAGGTTGAGAAAGAAGGTATAAATATATTGCAGGCAGATGTGAAGAAGTGATTGGTAGCATTAAGGAGAGCAGAGAACATTAGGAATAACTGCAAAAAGAATGAGTGAGCCAGAAAAGCATTTTACAAGGACCCATTTAGATTTGTGAAAATGTTTTTTAACAAGGAGAAGAGTGGTTATCTAAGAGCAACAAAGCACGAGCTTGAGGAATACTGCAGGTGCACATAGGGAATTTAGAGAGCTAGAGCTCCCCACCGATATTCCACCAATAGGTTTGATGTTTGTAAGAGGTAGTGAGGTGTGCAAGGGCTTCTTCAGCCCCGAGGCCTAATGGAGTGCCCCATCGGTTGGATCAAAGTGCACCGGACGTGCTGAGGTTCTTATGGAAGCTTATGAAATTAGCCTGGAAGAAACAGTTTATTCCGAAAGCACGGAGTAGAGCAGTTGGATTTTCATTCCCAAAGAGAAAGACTGTGTAGAAATAAATTAGGTTAGAGTTGAATAGTAATCTAAAGTGGGCTAGGGTGAAAGTGAAGCCAAGTACGTCAAGGAGTATCTCTATCGTCAAAGGGGAAGTGGTAGACAAAAGGTTTTTTATCGATAGAGAAGCGGGTCCAACAGTGTTAGAGAAACTGGTCAAAAGCTTAGGAAGATGGTACGATGCGACTCAGTGATAAGGGTCAATTTCAGGAGTTGAGGCAGAAAGTGATACAAGGCATTTCAGTTATAGACAAGCCTGGGCTCCCAGGAAAATTTTAATGACGTGGCCATTGACAGTATATGAAGTTCCCCTATCTAAGGTAGAAAAGGTAGAAAGGTTGGTTAGCTCATTCATTAGAAAATGTCTTGCAGCCTCACGCTGTCTAAGCAGTGTGGTTTTGTATGGGAAAGGCATTCTACAATTATCGTGATCTAGCCTGACAAGTGTGCCAAGGTTAGATTGGAAATGACTCTGACCCAGTCAAAGGATCCAATGGTTAGGAGCGTAGCGCCCACAGTTAAAACAGGGAGGAAGTAGAACCCAAAAGAGGCAGTGCAGCAAGCACAGGCAGCACTTAGACATAGAGACATTGTAGGCCAGGTGCAGCATGGGCAGAGGTTTAGGGCTGTGTGCAATGCCATTAGGAAATGGTAGTTGAAGAAATTTATCAGCAGGAGGAGGCAATAAGGTGTGCAAGGGCAGTTTCTCAGGCCAAACAAGGGCAATGTAGGAAAGGAGTAGGAGAGTGTAGAAAAGAAAAGACGAGTGGAGAGTTTTGTGGCGTATAGAGGCAAACCGAATTAGATTTATTATAGAACCAACTTATGATGTGCTGCCATCTCCCCAAAATCTTAGTCAGTGGATGGGTGAAGATGCTGCCTGCCCGTTGTGTTCCAGCATATGCATGCTTAGACATATTCTGTCAGGGTGTAAAGTTAGTCTCTCGCAAGGGCGATACACTTGGAGACATGTGTTGACAAGTGCTGAAATGTTTGGCAGCGGCAATTGAGGAAAAATGTCGAGAAGTGAATTCTTTAGCTGACAATAGGTTGCACACGAACAAAGACGCACAGACACCACCACACTTCTATGAGTGTTCGCCCTGGAGTATGGCACAAGTGGATAAGAACTATCCTGTGTGTCAACGAATGAATGTTGAGAACAGAAGTTTTCTGATTACAAGTTCATGTCATCTGCAATCCGTGGTTTGGAGAGAGACCATAATGGTTCTGATGAAAACTTTGATAAATATGACACAAAAAGATGATTTCACTCCCTGTCACATTACGTCTTCACACTAACACCTGTGCACATACACGTGCACGCACAGAGTAACGCACACACGCACGCATACACACCTGACACAAGGTTACACACACAAAGGTCTCCAAGGTTGATCATTTCAAGAATAATTCAAGAATTTCTCTCTCACACTGTTCCTTTGAAAACAGCAGGAACCCTCCTGCCCTCTCTCTCCCTAGAACAAGGGAGACACCCCATCCCTCTTTTGCCCTTTATAGTGTGAGAAACTGCTCAATGTTATGCCCAAGCATTCTATTTTACCACACTTTGCTCCTCGCACCAAGAACCCTCCGAGAAACACATAGTACAAGTCAGAGGGATTCAGGAGGAGGCTCGTCCTGCCACCCCTGCACCAACTACCCCACCAATGCCTGAAGTAAGTGCGTGAGTATTTGTCAGGAGATCATCGGTAGAAAAACAAATCTTACTTCCAACTTTCAAGTGACTTCTCAAGACAGTAAGACATGTACCACATGCAGCACATGTAACAAACACACTGTGAAGTTCCATCATGTGCTGTTTAGACAGGCATACACACACTGTTCTATCAATGCAATTCCTTTTCAGATTTGCTTCTGAGGCATATTTCTTTTCAGGGAGAAAAGATAATTTTCTTTATTTCACAACATTTTGTTTGTGTGTATACCTGCATCTCTACAATAAAAATATACTTCGAGTAAAGCAGAGTAAAATTGGTTCTGTTTTTGTAAAATATATAGTAATATTCATTTGAACTGTAGTCTGGGATTTGTTGTCCATGATACATGTGTGCCTCAACTCTATTGACTTATATAGTTTATTTGAACGAAATAAAATAGATTATTAAAAAAATATTTCACGTGAAAAAAATAAAAATCAAGTTTAGTGCAATAGATTACTGTATCGCAGTTTATAATTTCCCCGTCTTCATCATAGTGAATTTATCAGATTAAATTGCAGCTTAGCTAAATGTCGTCTTGAAGAGGTAAATGGCAACCATGAACCATAGATATAGTTTATACGGCTTGTAATTGAGATGATGAAGTATTTTTACATAAACTTTATTTTTGTATGTTATGACATTATCTGGTGAAGTGAAGATTCACTAAAAAAGTTCCAAATTTTTGGAAAAAGTTATTATCTTATCCGTTGAATATGTTTATTACATTATCCGGTTTTATTACATTATAAATGAAAGTTATTACATTATGACAAGTTATTACATTATCTGGTTTTATTTAATCATAAATGAAAAAGTTATTACATTATGATATGTTATTACATTGTCCACTGTTACAGGGTGTATTCAGAGGGATGGTCAGAGTTACAAGTAGACAGACTATTCACTAAACACAGCAACGCAAGCTGGCATGATAATGGGGCAGCAGGTTGGCCTAGCAGTTAGAGAAACCGAACCATCACCGGAGGGTCACTGGCTCGATCCCCGGCACCACCAGGAGGGTGCATTCCAGCTGTGAGCTGATGATTGAAAAATGACTGGTGCCACAGCTATGGTACCCTCCAACACTGCCAAAGTGCCCTTGAGCAAGGCACTTAACCCCCAACTGCTCCAGGCACACTGCCCGATAGCTGATGCCTGCTCTGTCCTCTGACCTGAAAAAGTGCATGTGTATGGGGTGATGTGTGTGTATATCTAGTCAGAGGTATGCAAAGAAAGAAATTCACTACATGTGTTAGTGCCAAATAAAGTTGATTCATCAACCAGTTCTTCTTCTTAATCTCCTAACAACAGCTTTGAATTCTTTTAATAATGTTGTACTTGTAAATGGATTATGTGTTTTGCGCTACTCCAGTTTAGCATGCTACATTATGACCAGAACACATAATGCTTACTGATGCATCATATCAATGATTATATCACACAACATTTTACAAATAACTTTTGTACAAATGTCTGCAAATAATATTTATAATATAATAATATGATTATAAATGCTCATAGTATACTACAATGATCCAGGCAACAACATAAGTTATCATTGTCCGTGTTAAGTGAAACACATATGAATGCATTTTAAATAAAACCAACATTGTAAATCACTGTATGCTTCTAATGCATCTAAAAAGAAGAAATATAAAGAATCACGTTATCGTTTTATTCAGGTAAAATGATATGGGATTAAATAAACATTTGCAACGCTGACATTTTAAAGGTGCACTAGGCAAGATTTTTAATGTAAAAATCCAGACATATTATCAGCCTAAACCACAAAGTGGGGCTGCAACAGAAGCACGTCTCATCCCCACTAAGACACTGTACATTCATCCTATTTACCCAAAAGCATGTTGTGTGCAGTTTATTGACATCAGCATGCAGGATTTCTGGGTATTTCAGTCCTCAAAATTCAAACAGTTACCTCTTGCTGCCACTTGGGGCCACCAATATGCGAAGCTGCCTAGTGCAGCTTTCAAGAAAGTGGTAGTTTGTTTAAGCACGCTTTGAGTGCTGAGAAAAGTAGAAAAAAAATTGTTGAAATAGAAGAAAAATTGGAATAGAGTGCAGAAGCTGCTGCAACTGGTTTCCTCTAGCTTTGTGCCATCTTTAATTGCCGATTGTTAGGTGTTTTGTTTTTTTCTGTAAAAAAAAATATATGCAGCCAAAAGCTGGTATTTGCAAAGTTGGAGTGGTCGAGCAAGTCCTACTTAACTATCTTTATTGTTTTCTTTGACAGATAGCAGGCAGCCAAGATCCCTTGCAGGTAAACAAGAAAAGCCCTTTTAAGATAAAATAATTGAGCCTACTCCTTCCACTCAAATCTTCCCATCCTTCGTTTTTACTGTCTCTCTCTCTCTCCTTTCATCCCTACTCTCTTTCTCTTTCCTTTTCTGCCCATGTCCCTCCACTCAAATTCACTTAGAGCCTCCGCGCTGAGAGTAACCTGGTGGGAAAAGAAAAACACAGGCCTCTGCTTCAACATTACTATTTGTGTCCCGGGGAACATTTTTCATCATCTACCACTGAAACGCGATTGGCCAAGACAATGACTGCGTGCATGTATGTATGTGTGTTTAGATAAGCGCGTTTGTGTGTATGCGACAGCCCTGCTTTTACAAAGAGAAACTACACTTCAGAGCGAGCTACAGAGTTTGAGGGAACAATAACTTTGAGACCTTCGCGTACACTTTCTCTTGGTCCAATGGGGCTTCAGGGCGGCTTGCAGAGACTCCTCTTCCCCTTGTTTGTTTGCTAGAGCAGAAATTTTAACCCCGTCTCCTTGCAATTGAATTTACACCTGCTGTCCTATTCTTTTTCTTCCCTCCATTGGCCTGCGGTGTATTTGAGTTCAGGGTTGCTGATGTTGCCACTGAGCGTCGTAACTTGCTTCTATTTATTCTGAACGCATCACTTCCTGTGCGCCGGAGGATTTTTCCCAGGCAACTAACGTGAGACATATTATTTATTTGACAATATACTGATAACTTCCGAGTCTCAACTAACATGAGACCGGCCAATGTTTGATGAATAAAAACCAGTATGCATGGGATCGTTGACTTGAAAAGGTTTGGAAACCTCTGGCCTGCAATTCTGATTTAATGAAAGTTAATCAGTAAAGATGAAACAAGTCCCCCCTCTCAACCACAAGCAAACTTACAACCCCTCACCCAACCCACCCACCTACACACATATATATATATATATATCTATGTACAAACACACATTAATGCACTCCCAGGCCCTCCCTCCCACACACACACACACAAGCCTCCCTCTTTCTCCATTACAACTCACACACACTTACTCTCCCCTGACTTTCTCTATCTCACAAATGCACAGATTCAAGTTAATTTTCTACCCCCCAAACCTCCTGCACACACGCACACACACACACACATGCCCTGCTGTCCCTGTAGCCTGAGGCCTTAGTCGGAGAAGATTGCCACTTTTCTGAAAAGGATGGAGGGAATGAACAGAGCAGTCAGTCAGTCATGCCATATGGCAACTTCAAACTTCCCTTCAAGACACATTCAATCTGGACTGTGCCTTATTAAAAACCATTTTAAATCAATGACTCATTTTACTAATGATGGGCTGCATGCCTATTAGGAACCTCTATTTATAGTGGTGGTTTCTCTACAGGTTCCTGACACAGAAGAGAGCATGGCATGCCAGTAATGGCGTAATTAGAGCCTAGTCCAACAATTAAAAAAAAAAAAGATTGAACACTGAGCAAATTATAGCAGCCTATAGTTGCCTAGCAACAGCAGTGGCCACAACCTGCGTTTCCCTGCCGTGGTTTTTAGCCCCAATAGCTAATAAGTTTTAAAAAAGGTGGACACGGAAAAAGTGGACACAGTGCCATACATATTAATGTTGGTACAAATTTCATGGTTAAACCAAATCCAAGCTAGATTCTAATGTCAGAAAAAGTTATTGATGCCAATATCAGTATAGTCCAATTTTCATTAAATGATTTCTGACATTCGAAAAAGCTGAAGACATTTTTGGAACTAATTCTTCATATCGCTCCTCAATTTTTATGCCAAAGTGCAACATGACTGGACATGGATTGCGGATGATGTCACAACAAGGATAAATCAAAACTCATTCACTCTAAAATCCAATACATAACACTGTTAATAGTTTTGGGATGCACCGATCTGGATTTTTTGGGCCATATGCAATTTAGACGTTACTATCATGGTAAATAAAAAGGAGGGTCAATTGGGTAAATAACAAATATCCAACAACAAATCAACTAGAAATAAAAATTATAGCAATAGCGATTTATGAATGGTATGGTTGCAGCACTGAGAGGGTGTGCAAAGTAGTAGCCAGAGTAACTGTACAGCTAAGTGAGATGAAGAAAAACTAGGTGTCCCTCGTGATTGCTGGGCTGTTCTGGTGTATGGTTAATGCATTAGGTTTTTATGCTATTTAAATATGACTGAAACAAGTTGGATGTTGAAATATGCCATCAGTTTAGTATGAAACATTTTCCTTTTTCTTAGAGTCATAGATATCCAGCTCAAGTTGAACTATGTCACAACTGCCGCTACCCTTTGATTGACGAGGACCATCTGCATCATGAAGGACTCCACCCCTCCACACACACACACACCTACCTGCAATATAGGCCACTTGGCCAACTGGACTACCTCACACTGCATTTCTGCACACGCACACGTATTTAGCAAAGCTAAATTCGGCTTGCTTGTTGGATTATGTTTAGTTAGGTGTTTATATTTTTGCTTAGATGTTTATACTGCTCGTGTTTTTTTTTAAGTACTTCTATTTTATATATTTATTGTGGCTTACAACCGGGACCTGAGTGCAAATTTCGTACCATCTCATGTGTAAATGTGTGCTGGTATGACAATAAAGTTCCTTGAACCTTGAACCTTTTTGTTGTTTTTTGTCAAGTATTTCTGTTATAGATTATGGTTTGATTGACATGTAATATTTGGGTGAAAGTAAACTTACCAATATGTAGGTTTTAGTAGGTGGTAAGTAGAATTTAGCATCAAGTTTCCACAAATAGAAAAACCAGGACACAAATAGAATGAAAGCATTTATTTATATGAGGAAAATACATTTTAGACTATACTTCTCTTTGATTAGGCTGATTATGGTTGAGTCATTGTGTTGGGAATCCTTGGTGTACTGAAATTGTACAGAGACAACAACAAGTAGATTAATGTTAGCATGTTCTACATTGCGACAGAGCTTGATGCTAGTTTCATTGTCACACAAACAGCATATTTGTAATAATGTTACATTTCAGCATTGTTGGCAATATGAACTTAGTCATAAAAACACATACTACTACTAGCAAGGTTAACAACTTGACACCAGAAGTTTAATTATTATTATATTTTATAAAAATAAAACACTTCCGCTGAGCAGGTCGACCTAGCTAAAGCTAACAAGCTGCGCTAAAAGCATTCAAACAGACTTTCACACTATGACCAGAGTTAATGTTTTCAATCAGTTTTGAATTATGACTTTCCTTCTTAATAAGGGCAAAGTTTTTTTTTACTAAGATTGAACACTTCAGAAGCAGAAACAGCAGAAAGAACAACAGTGTCACATACACCGATCAGCCACAACATTAAAACCACTGACAGGTGAAATGACTAACATCGATTATCTCGTTACAATGGTACCTGTCAAGGGGTGGGATATATTGGGAAGCAATATGCAGTATTGCATATGCGGTATTGCGGAATGCAGTGGTTAGTACCTATCAAAAGTGGTCCAAGGAAGGACAACCGGTGAACTGGCGACAGGGTCATGGGCGCCCAAGGCTAATTGATGCACGTGGGGGGCGAAGGCTAGCCCGTCTGGTCTGATCCCACAGAAGAGCTACTGTAGCACAAATTGCTGAAAAAGTTAATGCTGGCTATGATAGAAAGATGTCAGAACACACAGTGCATCGCAGTTTGCTGCGTAAAGGGCTGCGTAGCCGCAGACCGGTCAGAGTGCCCATGCTGACCCCTGTCCACCGCCGAAAGTGCCTACAATGGGCATGTGAGTGTCAGAACTGGCCCATGGAGCAAGAGAAGAAGGTGGCCTGGTCTGATGAATCACATTTTCTTTTACATCATCTGTACAGCTGGGTGTGTGTGCGTCATTTACCTGGGGAAAAGATGGCACCAGGATGGCACTATGGGAAGAAGGCAAGCCGGTGGAGGCAGTGTGATGCTCTGGGCAATGTTCTGCTGGGAAACCTTGGGTCCTGGCATTCATGTGGATGTTACTTTGACACATACCACCTACCTAAACATTGTTGCAGATCAAGTACACCCCTTCATGGCAACGGTATTCCCTGATGGCAGTGGCCTCTTTCAGCAGGATAATGCACCCTGCCACACTGCAAAAATTGTTCAGGAATGGTTTGAGGAACATAACAAAGAGTTCAAGGTGTTGACTTGGCCTCCTAATTCCCTAGATCTCACTCTGATCAAGCATCTGTGGGATGCGCTGGAAAAACAAGTCCGATCCATGGAGGCCTGACCTTGCAACTTGCAGGACTTAAAAGGATCTGCTGCTAACATCTTGGTGCCAGATAGCACCGGACACCTTCAGAGGTCTTGTGGAGTCCATGCCTTGATGGGTCAGAGCTGTTTTGGCGGCACGAGGGGGGCCTACACAATATTAGGCAAGTGGTTTTAATGTTATGGCTGATCGGTGTATATCCCTCAAACCTATTCAACTTGAAATACCTGATGTAGGTCCCCCACCGTCTCCTGTGGCAGAGACTGAAGACTTGGGAGGCTATCTTAGCTGTGCTGTCTGGTGTAGTGGTTAACAGCTAACATCTTCCTACTGTGAAAAATAGGCATGATAACAGCCTACACAGTATCTCTCTGCATCTCAAGGGAAATATGCGTGTGCAACAATGAGAGAGAAACACGTTTAAATTGTTGCCAACAACAGGCATCCATATCAATCAAGATCAATCACAATTTAGGCTGCTTGGCAACATGAAACCTGGACACAATCATGCACAAGAACAATAAGAAATATAAAATAGAAATGCATTGAATATTGCACTTGCCTGCATGGCTGTAACCTGGGTAGTGGATTGCGGTGTTGGAGTGGAAGGAAAGTCTGAGCATGCTCTCTCTGACTCACCTCTATAACTATGGTGTTGGGAAAACAAGCTGCAGCTGAGATTGATAAGGAGGAGCATACAATGGGCTGTGCCAGGGACTATCACTTTCTATCACTATTTATTTCTAAAGGCCCTAGGTAAAGGATTTTGTACGTAGTGGATAAGATTCTGATTCTAGATTAAAGGAGAATTCCACCCTCAGGTACTCTGATATAGCATCAATCTGTGATATTCAATGCATTCCAGGATTTATTTTGTGATGAGTTTGAGATGTTGAATTTACTTTTTTGTTGCATCCACTTTCCCTTCACCTGCTTCATCTACTTGTACTTCAGTTAGTGATTTCCTGCATTTCCCAGAATGACTTTCAGCAACCCCCCAGATAACAGTGAACTTCCATTTAGCTGTGTGTGGAGTATTAGATTTGGTACTGCATTTTCGATATTGTCTTTTCTGTGGATATTTGTTTTTCCACCTTGAATAACAGTAAAAACAAGTAAAAGCACATTAATGAATATATTTCTGATAACTGGAAGAGGAACAGGAAGAACTGCAAGGTGTGGCATACGTAAATTTAAGTCAACCCAATTAAAGGCATAATTCAGTCAGCTGATTGAACACAGGCTTGATTATAGCCAACCCTGCCCAATTTGTCAATAATAAATAATAGAATAATTAATTTTAATAAAAAGCTCACTTATTTTGACCCTTACTATCAGAGTTGCCAGCACAAAGGTGGTCTAGAGACACATCATGCCATGATCAAAGGAAATTCCTTAAGAAACCAGAGGAAAAGTTGTTGATATTTATCAGTCTGGAAAGGGTTACAAAGACATTTCTAAGGCTCTGGGGCTCCACCGAACTACAGTGAGAGCCATAATCTCCAAATGGAGAAAATTTGGAACAGTAGTGAATCTTTTCAGGCGTAAAATCATCCAGGAGGTCACAAAGAATCATAGAACAACATCCAAAGAACTGTGGGCTTCTCTTGCCTCAGCTAAGGTCAGTGTTCGTGACTCCACAATCACAAAGCGACTGGGCAAAAATGGGATTCATGGGAGAGTAACAAGGCGGAAAACACTACTCTCTAAAAAGAACAGGAATGCTCATCTCAAGTTTGCCAAGAAGCACCTGGATGATGCCCAAGACTCCTGTAACACTGTTCTATGGACAGATGAGACAAAAGTGGAGCTTTTTGGATGACATAGGTCCCATTATGTCTAGTGAAAAGCAAATACAGCATTCCACAGTATGAACCTCATACCAACAGTCAAACATGGTGGTGGTAGTGTGATAGTTTGGGGATGCTGTGCTGCCTCAGGGCCTGGACAACTTGCCATCATTGAAGGAAGCATGAATTCTGCGCTGTATCAGAGAATTCTAAACGAGAATGCCAGGTCATCTGTCCGTCAGCTGAAGCTGAAGTGCAGCTGGGTCATGCAGCAAGACAATGATCCAAAACAAACAAGCAAGTCTACATCAGAGTGGCTGAAAACAAACAAATTTAAGGTTTTGGAATGGCCTAGTCAAAGTCCAGACCTAAACCCAATTGAGACGCAGTAGCAGAACCTGAAATGAGTAGTTTATGCTCAAAAACCCACAAATGCCACACATGACCATGAACTACAGGAAGCGTTAGATTGTAGTTATTGCAACTAAAGGTGGTGCAACCAGTTATCGAGTGTAAAGGGGCAATTACTTTTTCACACAGGGACAATGGGTGTTGGAAAACTTTGTTCATTAAATAAATGAAATAAATATAAAAAAATAGTTTGTGCTGTTCACTCAGGTTCCTTTTATCTATTATTACATTTTGATTGAATATCTGAAAACATTCAGTGTCAAAAATATGCAATATATGCATCTTCTGTTAATCACCTAGCAACCACTAGTAATCACCTAGCAACTAATCACTTAGTAACACTGTTGGAACCACCTGTAATCACCTAGCAACCACTAGTAATCACTTAGTAACCACCGAGTAACACCCTTGGAACTACTTGTAATCACCTAGCAGTCAGCAAGAAACACTCAAACAACCACTAATAATAACCTAGAAACCACTAGTAATCCCTTAGGAACATCCTAGCAACCACTGGTAATCGCTAAGTAACTACCTAGTAACACCATTGGAACCACTTGCAATCACTTAGCAACCAGCTAGAAACACCCAAACAACCACTAATAATAACCTAGGAACCACTAGTAATCATTTAGTAACCACAGACAACATGATACTTTCATTTGACTTTCATGTCAGCCTTCATTCCATTCTCTCCTATAGCTTCACAATCACTTTGACAGTCTTAATGGAAATGTTTCTTGCTTTTTAACTTATTTCCTTCAAACCTTACCTTCAAGATTTCTATGCCTGAGCTCCGGGCAATCAAATTCTAAATGCATTTAACCAATTTATAATGAGTTTAACGATTTAACCTTTCAAACTAAGCAAACTCTTTGGTTAAAGGCAGCAATGGCAACAATTACAGCTTCTTGAATGTCTCACCTTGGCATATTCACCTCTAGATGCTGAATACTTAGTGAACACATTGCTTAGAATCTGCATTATTGTTCACACCTGTACCACACACAACACACAATTTCAGTGGTTTGAGAAAGCTTCACACAGTTGACCAACACCTTATTTCTTGTGCATCTGATCTGACACTACGTCTTATAAAAAAATTAACATTTATTTATTTATTTTTTTAATTTTATCTGTGTGATCCAATCACAGTCGCCCCCCATGATTTTGAACTTTAACCTTGTCTAGACGTGACGTGAAACATTGGCCGCGAAAAGGCAATTCTGCAGCAGCAATTCAAAATGAGCAAGCGAAAATACTTCAGTGGAGCGCAAAAACGGCAAAATGAGAAATGAAAAAAACTAAATCAAGCAAAACTACTGAAAATATCTTCAATATTTATGGCTGCAAAAGCGATTACAAATGTGGGGGATGCCGATGCAGTTAGCACTGGGAAAAACGTAGGTGCATCTGTTGTTAGCAACATGGAGGCTAACGCTACTACCTGCACTCCTCCTGATCAACAGGTAGACAAGGAGACTGAGCCTGATGATGGTAATCAAGAGGAGGTAACAAAATCACATGCAGAAAATGATAAACAGTATCCATCAGGCAGAACTAATTTTCCGGTGGATGTAACAGATCCCATGGTGAAGAGGACCATACTTGACTTGGGTTCGTGCAAACCCAAGGGACCCTTTCCCTGGGGTAAAAACGGCAGGTGCTTCTCAAATGACTATTATTGCAAACAATCTAAGTTGGGTTGCAAATGTTAATGGCTATGCTATTCTCCGAAGATGGACTGTGTGTATTGTGAGCCGTGTTGGCTTTTTTCTGAGAGGAGGTGTCCGTCCCACCAGCTCTCCTGGACTGTAGGGATAAATGACTGGCAAGGGCTATATGGCAAAATCAAGAAACACGAATCATCCCATGCC
>OOFE01050683.1:12504-28028 GCA_900323365.1 Monocentris japonica | reverse complement strand
GAAGATGGACTGTGTGTATTGTGAGCCGTGTTGGCTTTTTTCTGATAGGAGGTGTCCGTCCCACCAGCTCTCCTGGACTGTAGGGATAAATGACTGGCAAGGGCTATCTGGCAAAATCAAGAAACACGAATCATCCCGTGCCCATCTAGCGGCATGTGTGGCATTTGACACATGGAAAAACGACCGTACAGTGGATAGTGGACTAGTGGA
This sequence comes from Monocentris japonica, assembly GCA_900323365.1. Taxonomy (NCBI): domain Eukaryota; kingdom Metazoa; phylum Chordata; class Actinopteri; order Trachichthyiformes; family Monocentridae; genus Monocentris; species Monocentris japonica. The sequence goes on along the minus strand of OOFE01050683.1, from coordinate 27,818 downwards.
CCAAAGTGTTACCAAGAATCACAGATGTCACTCTGACATTAGCTTCGTGTAACCTAGCTTTTAGGGGGCATCGTGAGAAAGTGGGTGAGCGTGAGCTCAACAATGGGAACTTCTTGTCAATAATAGAATTGTTGGCTCGATATGATCCCATTTTGCGAGAGTTACTAGATAAAGGACGTGAAATATTTAAGCCCTTCAATTCAAAACAAATTTATTGTGTTGTTACCACAGAAAGTACGCAACCAGGTTGTTTCTGAAATAAAGGAAGCCGAGTTTTATTCAATCACGATGGACACTACTCAGGATTTAAGTAAGGTCGAGCAACTCAGTCAAGTTTTCAGATATATCACAATTTGCAAAGACGACAGTGATGACTTGAACTGATCGAGAGTAAGGGACTGTCAGGGACCGCCAACATTGAAAAGACTTTGTCCAACGTGATGTGCCGTCTAGGCACGATTCTATTCACGCGCTTCAATTTCGCTATGCTGACGTTTTACAGGCACTGACCAAAATCAGTCTTCAATCAAAAAAAACTGACAAACGAGCAATGATGACAGTGATGCAGGAAAAGATTTAGCAGTTGGTAAATATAGTATCCAAGTTATTGCAGAAGAAGGATATGGACCTTTTCCATGCAGCAGACCTACTGGGCACTGCATGCAACACCCTATCACAGGTAAGGGATGAGTTTGAAGGCACCAAAAGCATAGCACAGAGACTTGCAGCTTCTTGGGGTATTAACTGTCATTTCACTCAGAAACGCACACGACGCACAAAGCAACATTTTGACGTGGTCTGTGAGGATCAGCGCCTCACAAGTACAGAGGAACGTTTCAAAGTAGGCGTCTTTAACATCGATTGTCTGATGGGCTTTATTCCAAGGTGAGGAATCAGAAGATGACAGTAACTACTAACTCAGCTAGCTTACCGTGCAGCGTTTTCTTCATTTATCTTGAAGTTGAAGTTTATTATTTTATTGTAAGTCAAGCAATTGTGCACAGTTTTCTTCACGTCTCTCGACCCTTACTGGAGCCTCCTCCTCTCCTCCCGTCATAACTGCAATGTGGAACAGTGCGTGCAACTAAATCTCACTAGCTACCCAACATGTGTGTGTGTGTGTGTGTGTGCGTGTGGGTGCGCTTGTAATATTTATTTATTGGTTAATTTTGCTGGCGTCGCTATAACCGCACCTCCATTGCGAAAGAGCCCATGCCCCCTCCCTGCGGGGGGGCCACGGGATTTTACAGTCCGCCACTGTCTGTACATGATGTTAGCCTTTAAAGATACAGTACATGATGTTAGCCTTTAAAGATACAGTACATGATGTTAGCCTTTAAAGATACAGTACATGATGTTAGTAGTCTAGTCTTGACAGATTTATATCTCAGGAATAAATCAAGTGTTTGTCAGCTTCCCCGTTTCATAGTGAGAATATAGACAACAAAATCGCCCTTGTGCCCCCTGCAGATCCACCGGCCTCGTCTCAAAAGTGAGAAAATCAGAACTTAAAGCAGCTCGAAAGCCAAATGGTCAGTCATTTAAAATGATATGACTTGAAGTCTGGCAGTTTTATGGAGGAGATTTGATTAAAAAAATATTTGAAGAAATAAGGTGCTGTTTTGAACTAGCAGAGACTGAGCAGCAGATGTGGCTGCTCACCTGAAATAGTTCCAATAATACACCGGCTACATCAGCTATACTGAGTGAATCATCTTTCATTTTTTAAAACTTTATGAGTATACAGGCCAACAACAACTTTTTATTACCAAAAGGTCGTCTTACTTTGGATAATGCTAGATGCATAAGATCACTTAGTGTGCAAGTGTAGTGAAAGTGTTAAGCGTGGAGCACAGTGATCTACTGGGGACGCCATCTATGTGTTTCCATTGAACAATGGGCCAAAAACTTCAACACAGGCAAGCCTTTTCTCTGAAGCTGCCAAACACTTGTGGGCCCACAGGCTAGGCCAGATGGGCAGAAAAAAAAAACAGGGTCTGGAAAGAAGCGACAGACAGAAAAGGACACAGGTGGACTCAAGCCCACGTTACCATGTGTACACATGAACCTGAACCCACATTGTCAAACCACAGATCCACTAGGACACCTTCCATGTTTGTTTTTCAGAAGTGTTTAGGCTTTTACCTTCCTGTGCTGAGCCCTCAGCTTCCAAGTGTCAGAGAAGAATGCACCTCAACATCACAGGGAAGCAGAGGCAGAGGGCAAACAGGGACGTGTAGCGACCTGTGAAGGGCACCATGCAGGGAAAAAACATTTTTTATTTTTCTGCAGTCCCCTGTGACCCTGTGGATTAAGTTTGTAGAGGAAAATGAGGGAATGAAAGATTTCTATCAGCACGAGAAGGTGGAATAACTCTGGAAGGTTAACTGAGGTGATCTGGGTTTCCCCTCCGCCACATCTCTGCTCTTTGGTCTAGAAAGAGGCTGAGGCGAGGGCAGACGAGGAGATGACATCAACTGTTGTGAGATCAGCAGCGGAAGGAAAGATTGTAACCATGTCATGAAAGATCGGGTGCTGACGTTACTTTCCTTTCCCTGCCTCCAGCCATGACCTGCACCCTGGGGTGCAACCGATATGGGTCTTACCGATATTTCAGGAGTTAACCATTTTCATGCCAAATAAACCACAAGTATTCAGTGTTTCCCTCAGTATTTTACTCTTGTCAGGGTGGAAAAGCCTCTCAAACAGCATTTAGATCATGAGACACTATACTGAAACCACCATGACTTCATTTTAGGGTTAGCAGCTTTTTAGTGCAGGATGAAACTCACTTCCTGCCTTTAAACGAACAATTAACTCACAGAAAACATTACAGAAAAAATAAAATGTGACAATAAAACAAAATTTCATTGCAGGTTTAAGGTTTTTTATGTCGCTGTGGTCAGGGAGGAACTTCACATCGGCGGTGGAGCACATCTCCGCTATTAAATAAAAGGCCAATATCGACTCAATATATCTGTGCAACCCGACTACACGCTTAGTCTATTGTGCAAACCCCCATACAAGCATGTGCACACACACACACACACACACAAGGACGTGTTTCTGCAGTATCTCAGTTGCACTTACAACTAAGTGTGTGTGTGTTTGTGCACCACATGGGTCAGGTTTAACAAGCAAATATAAAGTGACCCCCGCTGTTTAGGACTTGTTTTAATTAATATGTTTTCCTTCTCTCTCTCTCTCTCTCTCTCTCTCTCGCTCTCTCTCTCTCCCCCCCCCCTCCCTCCTCCCCTCTCTCTCTACATGCTGTTGCAGGTCGTCTTCTGGGCAGCAGCAGGTTTTGAACTCTGGGGTTTCTTAGTTTTTACCGTCCTCACGCAAGGAGGTCTTCAAGTTTGCTCTTCCATTTCCTGTTTATTTCCTGTTTATTTCCTGTGCTTGTTATTTTCTAAGCATGATTCAATAAACTCCCTAATATACTCACATCCAATAACCAGATAACACCCACCTTAAAACCCAATTCACCTTAAAACAGCATTCAAGTTGTTCCACAATTTTTAGGTCATTTGTTCAATGGCTTGTTATTTTTCAGCATTTTTTCTATTATTGGTATTTGCAAGTGAAGAGAAACAGGAAAGATTTAGGGAGAGAGAGAGAGAGGGATGACACGCAACAGGTCCCAGGCCAGATTCAAACCAGGATGTCATGATTTTATAGTACACGCCTTAACCAGCTGACTCCCCAGGACGGCCCTATGAACGTTTTTACTGTTGTTTTGTCTGAAATGAAATGTGCTACTGCTGTGCTTAACATGACTAACCTTGACGTGTGAAGAAAATAAAGTAAAATGGAAGTTTACTTCTTGTTAACACCAAGATCATAGGAATAATATACCTCAATTCAGTTGTGGTGGAAAATCAAAGATGTATTTTATTTGTATTGCACACCCCGAGTTTAGACCCCTTAGATTCATGTCCAAATGAAATTCTAGTGTCGGGTATGGTCACGTTTTTGCTGAGACAAATCAAAGCTTAAGGGAAAATTCCACCTTGATATCCTCTTACACTGTTATATATCGTCATATATCGTATTCCAGGAGAATATTTTGTAATGAAGTGTTGTAATTTACCTTTTAATGTACTCACTCTCCCTCAACCTGCCTTCTACTTCAATTAGTGATTTACTACATTTCCCAGAATGCCTTTAGTCAACCTCCAGAAAACAGGTGTGAACTTGTTCCATTTAGTAAGTGAAGTTAGCTTGGTATTTGTGAATGAAAGCGCAAGAAGGAAGTTATTTGAGAAGAAAAACACCACCAAACAACAAAATGGGCCCAAAAACGCAACGCACGTCACCAATCACTGTTTTTTTTTTAAGTGTTAAAGTTTTATAGAGTGGATTATTCCTTTAACAGCGAAATACAAACTGTCTCCTAAACAGCAGCGAGGCTCCGTCCAGAGGAAGCTGGACTCACCAACGTTGGATCTTTTTCCTCTCTCATTCCTTTGGTATCCTTTGGTGTAACAGACCGGTAAACACTGACGTCACCTTATGGGATTTCTGGGTTATTTAAGTTAAAGTTTAGTTACCTCTTGCTGCCATTTGGGGCCGCCAACGTGCAAAGTGGCCTCATGCAGCTTTCAAGCTAATTTCAGCACCACTCTTCTGTCATCTGAGCAGTGTACTCTGTGTGTGGCTTTTTGCTTTCTAACACACTCTCTCTCTCTCTTTTCGCTCACTCTCTCGCTCCTCGTCAGCAGGCTGTTTGTGCTGCTATGTGCCTCCAGCCCCAGGCGGGGTAGCATCAGTTCATTGGGACAATACGCCGTGTCTGAACTAGAAGGTGTGAAGTACACCGGGGGCGACAGGATGCTGCTCCCCGTTGCTGAGGCTTCTTAAAAGAAAAGAAAAAAGAAAATAAATTGTATTCCAAAATAAAATATCCACCAAGTGAATTATGAGGGATATGAAACACATTTTTCCATAAAATGCTCGATATACAAGTAATGCTTTCGAATAGGACTCTTCATGTTGTACTAAATAAATGTAGTGCCCAAAATGAAAAGCATGGATCCCTGTTACACAGTTTGAAGGTAGATTGTTGTTCGATTTGTAAATCATCATTGCATGAATCATTGTTGTGCTGCCTCGAAGCAGGAGGGCATGCCAGAGGTTTAAATGAATGGAAAAATGTCCAGGTTCCCCACCATGCCTTCCCCTTTAAAAAGGCACCGTCATCTGTTCTCTGCCAGCGTTAAGAGGAAGAGGAAGGAACTTTCCCATGTGAGGCCGACTGTGAAGAAATGGTTCCATTATTACACCAAAACTTTTCCCCAACACCTTAATCCAGAGCAACTTAGAGTAAGTGCAGCAGTAGAAAAGATAAATATTTGTGAATCTCACTCACAGGCAGCTTAAAGGAAAAGTGAAGGAGCAGCAACACAACGCTAAGAGTTTACACTGGGAATCTGCAAGATCCGTGTTGCTGTTTTTTTTTTTTTGTCTCTCATCCTCGTTGCTGTGGTGTTCCTCGCTGCTCTTCCCAGAGATCACCTGTCAATCAAACAGTGTGTCCAGCACTGTGACGTCTTTCTCCTTGGATTGTCTGTTGATGGAGTTTGAGTTTCTGTAGGTGGCGCTCTTTTCTCTGTCTGTTCAGCCACGGTGGCTATCGCTGCTCATGCTGACTACCCAGTTCTTCTTCTGTTCCAAACAAACTAGAAAACGTATCACTTGCTGTGCGCCAGAGGATTTTTACCAGCAAAGACCTACCTGACACTGGGTGTTAAGAACAGCAAATGGAAAAGATTTATGAACTGACTAGAATTTGATAACTGTTGAGTTATATCAATCGACAACAGGGAGGGAAATCAACATTTATGTAGGTGAAAATGTCATTGATTATTACTTTCAAATGACTGTAATGTTAAAAAGACCTTCCTACCTCTCTCCTCAGCTCTTATTATTGGGCTTCTTTCTTTTTCAAGCACTTTCCTGGCACTTTTCTGCCTCACTTGATTATTGTAGAGTCACATAAATAGTGTGTTACATCTGCTGTCTGGGTGCTACGGCTCAGTCGGTGGTGTGTCATGTTTGTGATCTAGAAATTGAAGCTGGAAGTCGATCTGGGTAAGAGCGTCAGATAATGTGTAGAATACAAGGGAAAACGTTATCCCACTGTGCGCTCGGGTTTGTTATCCTGCTTAGATTAACCGGATCAATTTCTCAGCAGCTACTGAGTGTTTTGCCACGGTGGAACAGATTACTGCAACACTTTTGGGTCCGCCGTTGTGTTTGCCACAACTCTGATTGGAGTGTTTAAGTTGGACAGAACGAGAGATGGGAGGGGGAGAGAGGGAGAGAAAGACAGATAGAGAGAGAGAGTTTTTTCAGCATGGGTTTGGAAGTGGGTGTCTTATAAATAATGTGTGTGTGTGTGTGTGTGTGTATGCACAAGTCTGTGGGTTAATCTGGAAATTGACCCCCGACACACACACACACACACACACCGTTATACCATCGTGACCTTTCTTTTCGAGCTCGCGCTGCCACACCTGAAAGTAATTTGGCCAAATGTCCGTTCGTCAACTTCTGACCAGTCGAACCAGTAACCTGACCAGTGGATTACTCTAACACGATAATGTAATCTAACTACTTTCCTTACTCTGCCTCCACAACCAAAACAATAGAAAGTTAAGCGGACAATTTATTTTTAACAATTTAATTGTGTTACCCTTACGGAAATTAACTTTAATAATCCCATAATACATTTTAGATGAAACAAACTATAAACTATAATAATACCATAACACCATTAAGTGCGATAAAATCACTATGAACTCAATATTGATTAGTGCAGACACACTATAATAGGTATTATTATTGGAATATTTTAGCAATTTTTCGTTAGTGTACCGTCACTTAAATCTTTTGTTTTAAGTAAAATAATAATTAAAAAAATAATAATCCAGCGAGTAGTCAACATCCTCACTGAAAACAAGCCTATCTATAATCGGATGGATGCCTTTTTGTGATATACATGCAACGGATTATCGATAACAATTTGTTGTAAAAAGATTATCCGACTGTAATCCAGTTACATGTAATCCACTACTCCCTAGCCCTTTCAAAAGGCCCATGGTGGAGGGATATTCCCCTGTCTGCAAATTACACATAATTACAGCGTCGGAGTGAAAGCTTTATTTAACAAGCTGTGTCCCAAATTGCCTATAATTGACGTGGTCATTTTATAAAATCATTGACAATGTTTGACGACTCGGTTCTCTTTTCCAGATGTTGGAGGGGTAAAAGATGTGACTCGTTTCTTCTGATTTACTTTGGAGGTTTCTAAAACACCAAATGGTATACCAAAATAATCACAACATTGCATTGTGTATTTATTATGTGTTATTATAAGAGGTTGGATTTTACGGAAAACAATACAAGAGAATAGCATTGATCACTGGCGATTTATTTCAAATTACATACAATATCCTGAACCATAGCCAATATTTTATTGGCAAAATAATCGTCTAATGTTTTATGAGGAGCTTGAATAATTTTTAGTCAACACAGGTCGGCCTATATAACATTGTAAACGAGTCATGATACTAAAGTCTCACTCAGTTCAAAAGGCCTCAGGCCCACAAAGCCGTGAGCAGCAGAATAAAACAAATCGAAAACATTTGGAGATCAGAGCAAAAACCATCAAGAAATGCACTGGAGAACGAAAAGAGAAAAACTCAAATGTTGTTCAAAATCAGGAGTCCTGGCGATTAAACCCTAGAGGAAAATAGATTAAATAGATTACATTTCTGGGGGCAAAGTGAAGCAATTTCTAATGGAAAGATATTGTGGTTATGCGGTTAATGCGATAAATTATTAGACGAAGGTCAGAAAACTCAGATTAGAAGGAACTTTGGTCGTTAATGCTCCCTAGATTTTTTAAAGATATGGCTTTCAAATAATTTTGATCTGATTTTGATCTTTTAGCTCTCCATTATAATGATAAAAACTACAATACCAAATTTGGACTCACTAGGATGAGGTATGGCAAGTTCCCATTTGTCATACACACTTAACAAAAAGATTCCTTTACCAGAAAATGGTTCTTTGGGCTTAGCAGGACCCTTTTCGGTGCTGTAAAGAACCATTTAATAAGGGTTCTTTATAGCACCATGCAAAAAATGGTTCTGCATAGATCCTTTATAGTGCTACAACTAACCCTTTAAAATAATACATGAAATGCTCCAAATCCTCAGTACTTTTTTTTAAGAACCACACGGGGTTCTTTACTCTGATGTACCAGTTTTTTACCTTTACAAGTCTTTTCTGTGTGTACCCAATAGACACCTTTAAAAGGCAAAAAATACTGAAATGTCCAGAATCAGAGGTGTAGGTCTTGGCATTGGCTTTAACAGACTGGAGTTTTACTTCTATAAACATTTCACTGAGGTAGAGCTGAGGCAGAAATAATCTCACTGTTTGAGTTCAACCTCAGTGGGCGGAGCCAAAGAACCACAGAGTGTAATTTTAGCTAAAATATCAATGTCAATGGCGTCTTTTGTTCTTTCATCAATGACCATGATATTTATGATCTTGAAAGGTCATCTAGCTAACTACCTAACCTAGATAACTTGGTGTGGCTAGATTGCATTTGTTTCAGTTGGTAGCAAGTCTCGTCCATATTGTTGATTTCAAATTAATTTTAGTTTTAGTTTTACCAATATTACTTGCTGGATTTGTTTATGTTTCTATGGTTACAGTTCTGCAACAGTGTAGCCCTGGATGCTAGCTACAGTTGTTTCTATGGTTACAGTTCTGCTGAACTATTTTTTGTGGAAGCTTGTAAATGTATTTAGCTTGTAATAAAATAATGTTAAATCAATATAGATTTCATGTCAAATGAAAAATGTATTGTACATTATCCCTTGCATTGCCTATAAGCGCCTCTCACTGGCTCCGCCCACTGAAGTTCAACTCAACCAATGAGATTATTTGTGCCTCCAGAGCAGCTCTGCCACCGAGAAATGTTTGTATGACTAAAGCTCCATTCTGCGTGGCTATAAATCCATAATTTGTCCCGAATGTGATGCCATCTGCCGCCTCCTGTCTGTCACATCATCTGAGTCCTCGGCATGGAGTCCTGCTGGTGTCCGGGGTACCAGTGTCCGAAATTGTTCATGTATCCTCCGGAGTGCACCGGTGCGCTTTTACCGGCCATGGAGATGTCCCACAGAGAGCACGGAGAGGAGGAGGACGACGGAGGGGGCGGAAGGTGGTCTCCTTCTGGTCCGCAGGGCCCGTTCTTCATTATCTTCTTGTATTTGGATCGTTTGTTTTGGAACCATATTTTCACCTGAGGAACAAGAGAAGGGGCTGGGATTATTGGTGAACAGTGTTGGGTTTTTTAGTATTAGGCCTACTACTTTTGCCAGTAACGAGTATTCTAGTGGGAGACTTACGAAAAATATAGCGATCCTACAAAACATTTTAGATGGATACCAAACAAATAAGAGATACACACACTATTACGCCCAATAGAAATATTATAGGAAAACTATAGTTATACAGTAGGAGACAAAAAATAGTAAGTACGATAAGGTCACTATAGGTGTAACGGAAAAGTAGAGTAACGAGTAATGAGTAATGTATTCTTTTTTTTAGTAACGAGCCCAACACGGATGATGAATGCCTTGCAACTGAGTTTTTAGGAGGTTTCGACCCAGGCTTGGCTCAGATTAATTCACTGATAATCAAAAGTATTACAGGTTGAAAACATAGACAGACAGGCCGTTGGCTCCTCCATCAGGTTATTTTCTGTGTGAATATAGCCCAATATGATTAGGGCAAATCTCCGTGCTATTATTTCTTCTGTGGTTATAGATGAGTCACTATTGTTGCTGTTGCTAAAATAATTGGCATGCTCCGTGTTTCCAGCTTGCAAATTGAGCGTGAAATTACATGAATATGCCTCTCGGGCAACATGTCAGGCTGGCGGGAACAGATGAATCATGAACAATTAAAGTGAACAATACTTTGGTCTGAAACAAGTTTTAACGGCGCTGTAAAGGAAAATAAACACCCAAAGGATTTAAAGCTGCTCGGAGAAATGGAGAGATAAAAGAACAAATAAAACAAGAGACAGAGACGTTTGGCTCTCAGGTTGTTTTCTCCATCGCACTGACAATTTATTATTCTGGGATTTTATGGATAGTTATGGAGATGGTTGAAGTGGTTTATGGAACTGCTACAACCACGGTGTTGTAAAAGATATTCTCGTAAAAAAAAAAAAATCTAATTTCAGTCTGCTCTAATTGACTCAAAATATGTGGAAAAAAACGATCATTTTTAGCCGATCATCAAAAAGACAATCCCATATTCACATCCAGCTTTTAGTTTATATGAAAAAGTAATGCGACATTTGACAGCATTTCATTTGATTCTTCCAATACTCTCTGCTGACGTAAATCACAGCCTGTTTAAAGTATTGAGGTTGGCAAATACATAAACCTAAACTATCACTTCATAAATAAGCATTCATCCTAATTACACCCCATAATGTTTTTAAAGAGGAATTAAACTCACCACTCAAAATCATTTATCGCCCATATCTAAAAAATATCATGTCCAAAACAGAAAGAAATTCAGCTGCTCTTCTCTAAGCTGTAACCGGTTACAGTTTTTAGACCAAAACACGTGCCCCTCTTTTTAACACTCGAGGCTATATAATAATGTAATAACAATACAGTTACCAAACCGCAGAGCCTCCAGTAGAAGAATTACCTGGTACACCACAGTGTCAGCTCACAGATGGAAACCAAACTGAAGCTGCGGAGCTCCAGCTTATGAGCCCAGTAGTCAATCAACAGCACGTTAGCTTAATGCAGCCTCAGTGAGAGTATTTCTGCTGTAATTATTGGTTTCATATTCCAGCAGCAACATGGAGCTGACAGCTTCTCTGAGAGCTCGGGTAATGAGACCAAGATTAGGGGAGGAGGATGGTTGAGAGGCAGGCCAGGTGCCGCTGTGTGTGTGTGTGTGCGTGTGTGTGGGTGCCGCACATGATATATTCAACCAAGCCTCGCAGTGTGTCTGTGTGTTCTCTAATATTAGGTCAAGCCACTGACTTGATAAGTGGAAAAAAGGGTTTTTTCAAAAACGAGGCTTGTATTTAGTGAGTGGTATATGATATGAGAGAGGGAGAGCGAGAGAGAGAGAGAGAGAGAGAGAGAGAGAGTGGTCAAATTTCTCTGAAGAAAAATGTTATGGTGGTACGAGTCATTTCTCAGCTGCATCCGTGGAAGGAAACAGAAAGAAGGAGATTTAGAGAGAAAGTTGGCGGCATAATGGCGTGAAAGCGGGAGCCACACGGGGAGGATACATTTATGGTGTGTCATTGCTATCCTCGAGTGTTCGTGTGTGTGCATGTGTGTGTGTGTGTGTGTGGATGGATGTGAAAGTCTATGTATGCGGTGCAACGTGTATCTGTGCGTACATGTGTATGCATGTGGTACATTATGTGTGTGGATGCAAGCATGCGTGCGTGTAAAAGTGCATCCACGCATGTGAGCAGTGTGGCTGTGTACGTGCATATGCGTGTATGTGCACGTGCTTGTACAGATGTGTCTCGTCACAGCCGGGTGAAAACTCATAACTGGCGGTGGTGATGTTCATGTTTTACCCTCAAGTCAAGGGTGAGAGAATTCTACCACCCCGGGGGCTGATGAAACCCTTTCAAGACAAATTGGATGAACTCAAAAACTCAACGTCGTCAAGCCAAAATCAAGGTCGTTTTTCGCACTTCCTGAAAAGTTGACATTTTGGAGATAAGAGGTTTTCACCAGACAGCGGTGATATGCACGCTAGGCCAGCAACCAAATGCTATTTACCGCTGACTCCGAGCCACATGGGTATGTGTGTTAATACAAGATGCATTGTGTCGCCGTCCACAAACTGGCCACACGTTAAATCACTTGCAGACACTGAAGCTATGAGGCCACCACAGGAAAAATAAGAAAATAAGGCCACACTGTCATACTGTCCACTTTGGAAAGCTTCACAGTATATATTTAAAATCTGACTGCGTGTTGTATTTTCCTCACAACGATGATTTAAAGGGTTTAGAGAGTTGTAATTAACATTTTTAAATGAAAAGATGCTGTACTTCCAAAATAAAAGATCTGAAATAATGTAGTTCTTCTTTAAATGGGCTCGGGGTACCACTGAGGGGTACCAGGGTTTCCCCACGAAATTGATGAGTGTAATTTCTATCACTGGTTGCAATCCCCTCGCTGTCATCGCCCCGCCTGCAGTCACATGGCTCAGCACTAAATCGTGTAAAACCAAAACTTTTCTTGGGAATCAAATTGGAGCCGCTGGCCCAGTGAATGTCTACTTGGTGTCTCTGATGTGAAAATGTTAACCCCTAATATGATGAATGTATTGCAGTGAAAAGAAAGAAAGAGTCGTGAAGCCAAACAAATACTTTACAGGCCTTCGTTTAAGTTAAAATGAGGTCACAGCGTCTAAACAAGGCTTGATGCTGCGGTTTTTTGCCTCGCCACTCCTAGAATTTGAACATAAATGTCATTTTTACAAATGTCTTCTTTACTACTAGCTTAACTTCAAACAGGGCAAAATATCCATGGAAAAAAATGTCTTCCCCCCGACTTCATCCCAAGCTCTCCAAAACTATTTCTGCACAGTCCTGAAACTCGGCCCGAGATATCCTTTAATTGCACATAACTCTCACTTTCAGCCAAATAACTGTGACAGAGAGAGAGTAATGCAATCAGTCAAAGCTCTCCACCTCGTTGAAAAGTCAAACGAAAACCAAAAAAAAAAAAAGGAAAACAAAACAACGACTGTGTGTTTTTCTTTTGTAATCATACATGCGGCTATGACTTTCACCAGACCACATTCAAAGCCACTTTAACAGCATGTATTCCACTACAAAGAGCCAAACAACTGCATGATCTCTTACTCCCAGTGCAAACACGGCTGTGGTAGTAAATTCATACGGGATTAGGGTCAGGCATTTGATGACATTAGCTCCTTGCGTACACACACACACACACCCACACGTACCACAGACATCTCTTATTTGTGTCTAAACTGAAGCGTTCCCGTGTAATCTTACCTAACTTTCCCTGTATGTGAGACATGCTGAACTCCTTATAAATGTGTTTAATATTGAAACATTTCCCCCTTGTTGACGTGTGTAAGGTAGGTCTATTCTCAAAGGTGCTACGTTTTATGTTTCTCAAAATCAAGACTGAATGTCCCATATATCCTGTTCCACTTCCTGCCAAGAGATGTTGCCCTCCCTGGTGTTGGGCTGCGCGCTTTTATTTTGAAGAGCAAAAAGAAGGATAAGAGCCGATGACAGCTCTTGATGAACAGTGATATGGATTCAGACAAGGTAAGCCAATGTGGAGTTGAAACTATGCAGTTAGAATAGTGGGATTTCAATAAAGTTGTGTATTACTTGAAATGTAAAGGCGGTTCCTGTTTTGTGCTGTAAAGCACTGCAGCAAATGACTTTCCTGAACTGGCTGAAACTGGTTGAATCACTATTGTGCTTTATCAATCAGAGATAGAGAGTAGCAAAATGGACATTTATCTATATGAAAATGTTGTGGATTATTACTTTAAATCCCACAGAATCCCAAACAAAACGTATGTTTATATTTGTGAAGAAAAAATACATCAGCTGTTCGAGCTGTTGTGGAGCATCAGAGTGGTAGTTGCTGTTTCATTTACTCCATCTGACAGACAAAATGGCTGCTATTATCTTTGCGACTGTGTGTGTGTGTGTGTGTGTGTGTGTGTGTGTGTCGGAGGCAAATAAAAAGAGTGTTTGTGAGCGAGAGAAAGAGATGACCAGTTATTAATACAATGAGGTTTAGAACAAAGAAAGTTGTTAAGCTCAGAAACTATGCAGCCATATAAATACACATTTAGACATGCATAGACAAGCAAAACAGACACACACCCAACACATCTCTGCGCACGTGGCACACACACACACACACACACACACACACACAGTGGGTGATTTGTTCAAATTTAACAAGCGGAATGAGCTGCAGGTAAATTGTTGTTTTCTTTCACTTTTCCACTTAAATCTATATTTAACAAGGAGAACTGGAGGTTTCCCTTACATTTTCTCTTAAATCTGCCCTTAACCAGAGAGGGAGGTATTTGATAATTTCTGCTAACAAGGGAGACGCCATCCCACCTCCTCCCCCTGCTACCAGAATTGCACATACATGCACAAACGCACAAACACACACACAGTCACACACACGCATTTGTGATATACTTGTTCGACCACTAAATTTTATTATCCCTGCTTCTGTCTGTTTGATGTGATTTGTTTTGTGTTCGAAGCGTTCTATAAATAACCTTCACTCAACGTTACAGCGTATCTGGATAAACACCAATATCTGATTACACAGAGGACACCAACACACCATGACACTCATGAACAAGAAGGCACCAGTGTCTACCTGGTGGCCTGATCGCCTTCCCAGTGTGTCAGTCTGTTCTGATTATAGCCTATTGCTGATGCTTGAACAAAAAGTTTATTTTCCCCTGAAAAAATTGAGTAAAAAAAAAATGGAGACATATGTTGTTACCATTGCCAGTCTCATGCTTTCCAACAACTCCAATTCAACATGTTACATAAACGGTTGCGACACAGTAGTGCAGGACACACCCTCCATTAGAGAAGTTATTATTATTATTATTATTAAGTATAACAATTTGTTTGTATTTGAAATGTTCCTGACTATTATCATTGTAGCTATACACGTTTCTATCTTCAGCTGCCAATCAAATGTCTTTCCTTGCTCATTGTTCGTCATTCGTTTGGGCCTCATTTCTCTCTCTCTGCTTCATCCTAAAAATAAAATTAAAAATAAATAAAATAAAAATAGGACATGCATAGGAAAGAGTGTCACAAAGAAGGAAGCTAATTCTGACTGCGACAAAGTAGTGACATTTATAAAATAGTCGACCTATTTGACCTATGGGTGTGCATGAATGTGTGTGCTGGTGTTTGTGTGAGCATGTGCTTGTTGGAATGCATGTGTGTGTGCATGCATCTGTGCTTTGCTTTGATCTCCAGGATCTTACTTGCATCATTTCTTTTATTTATTCCCCACATTACCTGGGTTTGCGTCAGGCCCAGTTTGGCCGCCAGGTCGGCCCTCTCGGGCAGGGCGAGGTACTGGGTTTGCTGGAAGCGCTGGTTGAGCGCCTGGAGCTGCAGGCTGGAGTAGATGGTCCGGGGCTTCCTGATCTTCTTTCCCTTCCCGTTCAGCCGAACCTCCCCATTCTCTATC
>OOFE01050682.1:23470-35811 GCA_900323365.1 Monocentris japonica | reverse complement strand
CCAATGCAAACAGGCTTACTACGGCCTCAGTGATGACCCGCTGGGCTGCCAGGGTAAGAGGAGTGTTATAGACTGTCATAGACTGATAAGTGCTGTCATAGATTGTCATAGACTGTCATAGGCTGTCATAGACTGTTATGGGCTGTCATAGGCTGTTATGGGCTGTTATGGGCTGTTATGCTGTCATAGGCTGTTATGGGCTGTTATGGGCTGTCATAGACTGTCATAGACTGTTATGGGCTGTCATAGGATGTCATAGACTGTCATAGACTTATGGGCTGTCATAGACTGTCACAGACTGTCATAGGCTGTCATAGACTGTTATAGACTGGCATAGGCTGTTACAGACTTACAGGCTGTCATAGGCTGTCATAGACTGTTATAGGCTGTCATAGGCTGTCATAGACTGTTATTGACTGTCATAGGCTGTTATAGACTTATAGGCTGTCATCGGCTGTCATAGACTGTTATAGGCTGTCATAGGCTGTTATTGACTGTCATAGGCTGTTATAGACTTATAGGCTGTCATAGGCTGTCATAGACTGTTATAGGCTGTCATAGGCTGTTATAGACTGTCATAGGCTGTCATAGACTGTTATGGGCTGTCATAGGCTGTCATAAACTGTGATGGTTAGCTGACCAGATACTATGGTTAGCTAGCTAACAAGCTACATTATCTAAACACTAAATCAATCAGATGGATCAGTGATGAAATGATATGAACAATGTCTAAGTTGTATGTTTATGGCCAGAGGAGGTGCATCACCTGAAAGGCCTCTGTACAGACCTACTGGTCTTGTATCTTAGCAGGTAGTTAATTGTGTCCAGGTTCTGAATCAGGACCAGAAGACCGGAGTTGGAAACCATTGGTATTGAATCACAGGCTAACTCTCACAGATAACAATATGCTTACAGACTTGAGTTGTAGAATGACTGCTTTTGATTCAGCCTCCATATAGTTAGCAGTCTTCTCCATTTATTTAGCATTTAGCTGATGTCCTCATCCAGAGCGACTTTTATCAAATCCCACTATAGAATCAGCTGAATTCCACATTATTCTCCCACATTACAAGCAGCCACGACGTACCACTGCCACCATCCTCTCACTGTAATGGGACATTATGTTGAAGTAAAGAAAGATGTCCTCTGCGGAACTTCCTAACACTTCTCTATCATGCATGAGTACTTTAGGGTCACAGACATGTTTAGTTAAGTCTTATATATTGTAAATAACCCTTATACTCTTTACTACCGGTATTTTATTTACGTTTTGCACATAATGTTATTGGTACAGTGGAAATTTGTTTTTGAGTTTTTGCACATCATTATTGTAAGAAAATCTTAAAATATTATGATACAATTTGAAGGCCTTATCGCCCACCCCTACTTGTAATTTCATCAAAAGTGTCCTTAGAATGCTAATCTATCATAGAGAAATGCTTGATGGGAAAGATTAACACCACATGTCTGTGGTGGTTTCGTCCAGCCTGTACCTGCAGCCCTCTGGGAACCGTCCCTGGAGGAAGTCCCTGTGATACCGACTCTGGAACCTGTTACTGCAAACGCCTGGTGACCGGTAGAGACTGTGACCAGTGTCTGGTGAGTGCTGTCGTGGAAAATAAGCACTCAATAATCTTGAAATAACTCAAAAAACACTGACAGGTTGCAGTACCAAAATATATTGTATACAGATAATTGGAGAGAAATACCTTGTCACAGATCTCACAGAAAGTCAAAATCTCTCTCTATGCTCTCTCCCTCTGAAAATCAGCCCACTACCATCTTCATAGTTTCTTTGGAAACAAAGAAGTCTCTCATGATTGGTTTTCTATACTAAGATAACATGGTTCATCCTATAGACTATCTCCACATAGTAGTGGTCTTGTCAAGGTCAGATTTATGACCTCTTTGAAGGGCCTCACTGGCTTATGTGCAATACTCCGGCACATGTCCGTGGCACCTGACAACACAGCATCAGTACAACCAGCCACAAAATGATAAATGATAAATACTAGCATTCTGTGCTAATTTACTTTCACAATGGCAATGCTGATACTTAAGAGTGATGACTGTGTTGTACTGTGCCTCTAGCTTAAGCTCAGCCCCGTTCAGTTCAGTTTGGTTTGGTTGTATAATGCCCAGATTTACTCCTTCATCTCCTGCCTGCCTGGGTCACTCAAAAGGGAAAGTAGGAGGAGGACCATGAGGCCAAA
Source organism: Monocentris japonica (assembly GCA_900323365.1). Classification (NCBI taxonomy): domain Eukaryota; kingdom Metazoa; phylum Chordata; class Actinopteri; order Trachichthyiformes; family Monocentridae; genus Monocentris; species Monocentris japonica. The sequence continues at coordinate 33,598 of OOFE01050682.1, read as the reverse complement.
TCTCCATGGATACTTGGTGACTTGGCCGAATCTTTGAGTATTCAAAGGGCAACAGCGTCATTTTTAGCTACTGAATCCAATGTCACTCTTACTTTTATCTGAGTTCGTAACTCAGATGTTTCTTCAGATCTCTTTTTTTGCATTATTGAGAGAATTTGTTGCAATTTCCTCTAATTCATCACTGCCACAGGAAGATTTGATCATATGCCAGCAAGGGATAAGATGGCTGTGTGTGTTGGAGAGATATGGTGGTGTGCAATGGTGAATTTTCTTTGGGCAATTCAGATGGACAACGTGAGCCATAGGTTCAAAAATCTTTTCAAATGTTTCCTGGCAAAATATTTTCCCCATATGAATGTTGCTACGATATGCAGAGGCTACTCCTTAAGGTTGCCAAAAAAGTTGCCCGGTGTCTCACTATTTTAGGTGACTTGTTTTGTGATCACATCTCCCATATGTTAATGGTACAGAGCACGCTTATAAAAGGTGAAAAGTCAATCCATAATGTAAAGTTCACAACCATGGGGCCTTGGGATCTAGTGTCTTATACTAATATGTGTGTGTGAATCCTGAATCCTTTAATAAGAGACAAAAGGACAGTCAGCAAAAATACACTGCTGGTCTCCCCGTTCAGCATAAAAGTATACACACAAGAACACTCACATACTTCAACACATACTTCAACTTAACCTTTGCTATCACAAAAGTCAGTGGGGGTTTTTACACCAGTTTCCAATCAGGTTGGAGCACTCAGGTTAGAGTAGAAAGTTAGGAGCTGAAAACACTCATTGAATGTCATAACTACATTGCCATCCCCTGGGTGAATACTTGATTCTGGTTGGCTGTGCATTAATTTTTGATAATCACACGGCTTTGAAGTAGTTCCAGCATTGAAGGCCCCTCTTCAGTGGCTAGCGATGACTTAGCATATATCCCTTACAACTTCAGTTCCTCTCATTGCTATGTCAGAAACTATGGACTGAAATTGACTTACTACCTACGTAGCTCCAAATGCCTCCCTGTGCATCTGAGATGGAAGGTCCAGGACGTTCAGGGTGTTTTCTCATACTGTTCTCTTTAAATGAGCCAAAATCAAAAAGAAAAGTTCCCTTTGCATCCACACTGGATGTTCACTTGAAAAAACTCAGACCTTAACAGTTGGTTGCAGCATCCATTTCGTAGTGGTATTTCCTTTTCATGTTAGCACTCAGAAATAGGGAAAATTAAGAAAAACAAAAATATAATTTGAACTATGCTATTTTTATAATCACTTCTATTACTATAATTACTTCAATACAAAACTCAACAAAATATCTTTCAATAATGCAATTTCCAAAAAATGTCTTAAACCCCTTTTTTTCAGCAGCATAAGTGGCATGAAATAAAAAGTGCAATATTGACACAATTATGGCAGCGGAAACACTAAATTAGTAATAAATTAAAATAAATAAAATAAATAAAAGGTCTGCTGTGCATTCAATAATATCTGCTTCACAGAATGAACCACAGTAAATAATTTGGTCTCCTCCTCAGGCCGTGTTTGTTTTTTCGAGCGGGCAGGTAGAAGGTAGAAGCATGTACTGTATGATGAGCATGGAGGGACAAAAATCTAATGACAAATGCAAAGCGAACCACGAGCGCTTTGTCTTCACAATCGGAAAAGCAGGTGAACTGCTCTCAGACCACCTCCCTAGATGGTCTCAGTTCATTTCGTTTCAGTCTGAGATCGTTTGGAGCATTCACATATGACCTAAATTTTTGGCGAATCGCTACTTCACTAAAACTGGCTGAAATGGACCAAGTGTGAAACCACCATTAGAAGCCTATGTAACAGAGTTGCAAAAGTCAGTTAAACTCACTTCTTGTAGAAATACTATCCTTCATAAAATCTTGATTTACCAGTAAACTTTAAAGCTGAAAAAGGAAAAATAAAGTTGTTATCTGGGTAACCATGACAACAGTGTTCCATGTCACTGTAATTCTTCTCATTACAACTAGCTCTCATATAGGCCTTGTCAAAAATACATTTGCTTAGCTTGGGTGCTATTTTCAGAAAAAGACAGTCTGTTTTTGCTGTGAACCTTTCAGTATTTTCTGTTATCACTCAGCTTTGCTGCAGAAACGGAAAGTACTGTATGACATGCTATGTTAACCTGAGGCTTACTGATGAGGTAAATCAAAATTGTTGTATGATAGGTAGGCATCCTTCACCACAGCACCCATACCTAACAAATTAAAAACTGTTTTTTTTTTTTTTAGAAAATCCTGTTACTATTGATTCAATTAAAGTCGGCCTACTTTCTAGAGAGCCTATCAAAGAATTTTTTTATTTTTATTTTTTAACCAACTAGCAGCATGGATGAAATTATTGAACAGCTTTCAACTAAACTTTTGGTGTGAAAACTTAAGGCCACCAGGGAAATATCTCTCATACTGGAACATTCCACCCGTTCACAAGCTGTGTGTGGCCTCCAGGCCAGACCTTTCAGTATCATTGGCCTAGTTATCACTAGCCTAGTCTCTCTGTCTCTCTCTTAGTCTTAGTATCTGAGGAAGATAGATGAGAAGTTAAAACATGGGGTAGTGCTCAACCCTTCAAAAAATTATATTCATACTTTCCACATACTACTTTATAGATATTGCTCAAGAATGTTTTTACAGTATAATTTGTTTGGTGGACATGAAGTTGATGACAGTGGTGGATGATCGCCGTCAGATGATCACAAAAACATAACTACAATGTTAGCAAGTACATTTCTGTACTATTTTCTTTTCTATACACTTCATGCCATTTGGCTAACACTCTTGTCAAGAGCAACTTTCAATAAATGACTGTGGCAATGAGTGCAACCAGACTGACACACAATAAGTCTAGTCAGCTCCCCATTTTCAGTGCATCTCCATTGACACAGTGAATGCCTCTGTGTCTTCATTACTCCTAATGCATGTTCCATTTAGGCTTTTGTTTAATAATGAACAGCTCTATTACAGAGACTCTCTGGACTGCTTTGTTTGAAACAAAAGAGCTTCCCTGCAGCTCACAGCTAGTTACAATAATTTATAACATGACAAAGCCATGATAGAGACGTCACTTTTCTATTAGCTATTAACTATCTCCAACATTCTTGGATTTTTAGGCCATCAGAATTGAAAGCTAGAATCACTCTTGCCACGTGTGGCTATAACAGTTGAAAAGGGCACGTGACTGAGGGTTTATAGCTGAAATATAGAAAGGGTTTATAGACATACTGCAATCAACTGAATTATAGTTGATAGACATACTCCACAGTGAATTGCAGTGAATCATCATGATTAATGGTTTTCAAAAAAGGAAAAATCTGAGAAAGGAGAAATCTGAGGCAGAAGAAAGTAGTCCACAAAGGAACTCTAGGTAAAAAGCTAAGCATGGTCTTCACCAGGACATCACGTGAACAACAGTGAGGCCTTACCTATATAGCAATTGTGACCAATAGGAAAATAGAATGATACAGGATGGATCACTTGGTAAAGAAAATAATGTGGCAGATCACTTCATAACAAACAATAAACACAATGTCGCAGAAAAATAAAAATTAATAGAATACTCTGGCTACATATCAATAACCAGAAAGGCAAAAAATACTATAGTAATCCTATAATCTTCATAATTGCCATTAATTAACATCATTATCATTGTAACTATAATAGATACTAATATCAGCACCATCCATATTATTAATACGTATTAGGATCAAAAACCATTGTAATCAGTGTAATTGATATTATCCCCATTATCTCCATGGCTATTAACATAATGGACTTGATGATAATACCAAACCACTTATCATTATAGTCGTGATAAAATCCTTGTTGGAAAGATTCTAAGAAACATGTGAAATCATGGTCATAATTTAGGCCAGGATAATTGAGAGCATCAAAAGAATGGATCCAGAAAGTCTCACAAAACTCATTTATCACTAGAGCAAGCAATGTTTTTCCATTTTGTTTCCTAGAAATCTGAGGTTTCTGAACTACAGGCTTAGTATTGGTGAAGTTGATTTTCAGTCACTTTAACAGTCTGAGATGCAACTCCAGGCCTAATAATCTTTCTCTCCTTTCTTACTCTCTCACACACTAATCCACACCCTCTCCCTCTCACTATCATGTTTTTCTTTTTCTTTTTCTTTTTCTGGCATGACCACCAGATCTTTACCATCATAGAGAGGTCATCTCTCATCTTTTTGATGGCCTGACGTTCTTTTTACATTACCGTCATTTAGTAGACGCTTTTATCCAAAGCGACTTACAATCTTTGTTGCTTTCTTTTCTCATAGCCAACAGAATACAGACAGACTGTGTTCAAAAGCAGAAAGGAGAATAAACTATTTCTTTAAACAACAAACAATCTGAAGTGCTTTCGAGGGTATTTGACTAATGCCTTGGAGTTCTCATTCAACTCATTTTTTTGTGTTGACTTATTTGTTTGCAATGCCTTTATCCACTTCATTGTTTTATTTATCCACTTCACAAGACTTAGGCTATATCTAATTTAAAATAGATGGACAACAGTTAAACAGTTAAAAACACTTCTCCTGTAACGGCTTTATCTAGTGTTTCAAAAATGACTATTTGGAACATAAAGCCCAAAATAAGAATTTATGATTTTCCACATTTGAAATTTTATGCCCATGGAAGATCATCTCATCAATAAGTTTTTCATACTTTCTCATCTCCTGGAGCAGTGGCTGATAAGCTGAGGTACATTGCCCATGTGCCACTATCTTGACTGTGTGATCATACATTTCATAATGGCCTAAACTCCTTTACAGCTTGATTGTGAAGACGTAATGCAATGTAGAGACAGAGACAGAAAGTCTTCAGTCATCTTTGAGTTCATTGTCTTTATAGTTTCTCTTTCTCTCCCTCCTCTGCCACTGTCCTCTCCCTCCTGCTCCCCAGAGGTCTTCCCTCCCCTGCCTCCTCTTTTCCACCTCCTCCCCAGCTTCTTTACTGCAAAGCACATTAATTAATATTTCCAACTCATCTAAAGTTTTATTCTATGCTGTCTCTCTCTCTCTTCCCTGAGCTCAGCCCACATAAACCTCTGCACTTTTAGGGGAGTTGCAGTAAGGAGTCATTAGCTTGCCTCTAAATCTTCCTCTGAAGTCAAGTTCTGGAGGGAGTGGAAACATTATATTTGGATAGTCCTTACCAACACTTCCACCTACAGTGAGTACATATTATTTATCTAACACATAGAGTGCTAACAAAATATTTAGAAAAATCCCTGTTTTTTTAAATAGAAGTTAGACAGTTCACCCATTTCTATGAGCCCGTTAGCCCTTGGCTAGTATGTTTCTGTCCAGTCTAGTGCAAATAGTCCTCGGGGGCTAGAACTTGAATGGAGTCCAGTGGAAATGGTATGGAGATGACAGCCACCAAACCCTGCTAGGCTAGACTACATACTCATTAAGGTCCATTGCTATATAGATCACTCAACACTCAAGTGCCCCCTTCCCCTGAATATGTGACACAAATCATCCATTCACCCATTATCCAACCCAACTTATTTTCAATCTTTAACCATTTATTTTTGGATACAAGAAGAGTTCAGTGTGTCTAAATCTCCCAAGTGCAAAGAAGACAGGCAAACTTAGCCAGTGGCACTTTATCCTCAGTGCCTGACTCCACAAAGTTGATAGCCTTCATGTTATTTTATTTTTAAGATTTGATTTATTCCAAACAATAGTGCATCAAAGATGCCCTTAGAGAAGATTGTCATTGCACTGAAAGCATGAATATGAAAACAAGGACACACTCCAGGGGAGTTCTAAAATAAATGGAAATAAAAGTTCACTTTGTTCAGTTTAAAAGATGGAAATGAAAGAAAGTGGACTTTTGGTGACTTTTGCGTGTCCTTTAGAACAACAGAGACAGGATTGCAGCAGCACCTCCTCGAAACTATGGGCACAGGTTCAGTTGAGCGTACGGTATTGATCAAGCCTCATAACTCTGCTGACTGAGGATCGTTGACCAAGACCATTAATCTCAAAGATACTGTCAGCAAGGTGGTTTTGGGTGGAATTATGTGACTGCTTTCCTGTGAAGGGTACATAGTAATTCTGATTGAACATCACCAACAAATATGTTTCTCAGTGGCCCAAGGCATAGCTGCACATAGATACAGATTTGAGGTCAGTTTTGCACTGTCTCCACCAATGGTTGAGTGTTTATTCTCTTGCAAGGGATTTATTTGTTTTAACTCATTTGCATGAATGTATGTAGGCATGAAGCACAGGAAAGTATATTTAGAGTTATTCTCTCTGCTATGTGGATCCTGATGCTCCAGCACTACAGGCATCTCCAGAATGCTATGTCCTGCAACTGTGTGGGGCCTTGGCCTGAGTGAAGAGGTACATCTTTGGTAGGAGAAGAGTGTCTGGGGCTCGGACCACCAGGGAAACATAAATCTCATATCAAAAGGACCCATGGATTTTTCTTTCACTGGCATCAACAGTTTCCAAACTGGACATATCTAAAAACAGGAGTTGGGCACGTATACCTATGAACTTGCAAAGGGCACTAGCAGACTAAAGGTTGGAGAAATAAGATTGTGACTGGTAGGTCGCCAGTTCAGAGCCCTTCCCTCACCAACCATTGAACAAGGCATTGATCCCTCAACTGCCCCAGTGTTTGGGGCGCCAAAGGTCCCCTGTGAATTTCCATGAAAAGGATTTTGAAAAAGAACTTTGTCTTCGAACTCAAGTTTAATTTAGTATTCAGTGATTTTACACCCCAAACAAACCAGCATGGGTTGTTTCACTGAGGCTCCAAGCAATAACAAATAACACAATGTCAGAATTTCAGCTGGTGCCTAAGAGTGACCGTGTCTACAGACACAGAAAAAAATAGACTTATAACCCCCAGACTCCCTCCCCACCACTCCCCTCAGTCCATTAGATGTCTGTTTCATCAGTTCCATCATGTTGGCACTGAAACAAGGACTAGAGACACCAGAGGCCTGGCATGGTGCCTGGGGTCATGGCTGGTTGGCTCACTCTCATGAAGTCAAGACTTCAGACTCAGGTCAGAGACTTCATCTCCTCGGTTGCTGACCCATTATTAGCTACTCACTTACTCATATTTCCTTCAGCCGTTCTTTTAGTGGGATTTGAGAATAGAATAGAACTTTTTAGAATTGTCTTTGGGACAAAAACAAACACATTAGTACACATCACATAATAGACATTAAAACATAAAACACCGTTGTAGCTTAAGTAGGCCATCTTATCCCACTGCAGACATTGTGGGTAATTATGCAATGAGAGCTATGGTACTTTTCATCCATAATGTAGGAAGTTAATGGCATTTGGAATAAAACCACTTCATATAGACATTACTTGATGTACTTACCACATTATGGAGCCTGTCAGAGGGCAGCATCTCAAACTGGGACACCAAGTACACAGTGGTCAAAACAGATGTGTGATGCTGTCTGGGCAAGAAAGTAATTATTAAATTAAATTCAAGAAAAACACATTGACTGTAGTATAACAATACAAAGTGGGGAAGCACTCAATACAATACCGAAATACAATCATTTTCTGTGTGCACATACAGCATTCTGCAGTAAAAGTAGAAATGTGGTCAGCCAAGGCACAAACTATTGACTTTTTGCACCCATTTTAAAAACTACCCAGGGATTTCTCAACCTTTGCCAGGTCTGGATCATTTACAGCACAGAGGTCAACCTCACTGACAATAACTGGATAGTTGGGCCTATAGGACAGCTCTCTCTCTCTGTATGTGTCCTACTCATTAGGCAGTGTTTCAATGACACTGTGGAGGCAGGGGTCACCTCCTAATCCTCAGGGGTCATTCATATCTGCAGCGAGAGCACATTATACAGCGCACAGCCCCATGTTGTCTAGAGAGAGAAGGTAATTAGGGTAACTATCAGTGTTTAACAGCTAAACACTGCAACACTATTGGAAGTTTGAGAGAAAGAGGGGGGTTGGCCACAACTGTAACAGGAAATGTGATTGTGAGATGAGATTAAATGAAATAATTCCCTTAATGACCTGAAAAAATCTCCAAAAAGCATCAGGAAAGGAAAGGACATCAACAATATTTTACTGTCATTTACAAAGAAAATGTGTCTATCCATGTGCTCTATCTCTCATTGCACTTCTACTGGTGATGATACATGGACAACATTTCGAGGCAATGTAAATTCACACTGTTAACAGTTATGACAGGTTTCTATGTTCCTGTTTCTGCTTTGACACTTGAACAACTCTGAAATTCAAAGCATCATTTGCTGTATGAAAACATGTAGTTTTACGAACTCATCACATTGAGACATATGCAACCATAACTTTGCCCCAATGTTAGAGAAATTATGTTGGTCTGGACAGATAGGCACAGGACAACACACAAAGAGACTTAATACTAAGGTAATCTTTGTTCCTTTATAGCCAATGGACAAAATGTGCTGCTAAGATGTTTCAGGGAAACCATCTTAGTGTGTAGAAGCAGGTTGTAAAGAAGGCTACCAGGTAGTTGAGGTGACTGCTGGTTCAAACCCCAGTGCTGCCAGTGCCTAATACTACTGAAGTATCCATGAGCAAGGGCACAATGCCCTTGTGTATGTGTACCAGCTGCACCAGCCTGATCCAAGGATGGGTATTGGAAGGTAATTGACACTAATTAAATGGAGTGGTGGGGTGGCGCGGTGGCTCAGTGGTACTGTTTCACAGCAAGAAGGACCTGGGTTTGATCCCTGACCCCTGTGATGTAGGTTTGTAGCTAGAAAAACCTTTGATAGCCATGTTTAGGCTGTAGGTTACTGCTGCAGGAACCTGTGTCCACTTTTCTAGTCTGCATTCAGCTCCATGAATTGCTCATTTTCATAGTCACTTGTATTCACCTGTTACCCATGTGCCTATTTGGCTTTTTCATGATTCATGGAATCAACCATTTTTGAGGCTGCTTTCTTGAATTTCAATACTTAGTCTGCATTGGTCTTGACCAACCACGGTATCAGAGTTGTTTTACTGCTTACATTGTGGCAGACTGAGCTATCTGCCACTGAAAAACTGTGGGACAAGACTACATCCCCCTGCCAGTCGTCCATCTTGCCCTAGCTAAGGGGCATTACTAATCAGCCAGGTAGGAGCTGATTGCCTCGCAAAAGAAACATAAGAGTGGCTTCCAGTCCAAGGGGAGAGACCATCCAGGGAGCAGCCAGGGAGGCTGCTCAAGGTTCTCCATACACATTTAGATTTCTAAGTTGTATTTGAGGGTAACAATTAAAGGTGAGCGTTTTGTGTGAATCCTGCCTGAAGCGAGATCTGTGCCAGGAAACTGCCCTCCGATTGAGCTCGTGACACCTGACGATTCCCTGAGGTGCTACAACTTGTATACACAGACTAATGGCTTCCAGACCCTAAATTTGCAAGTCCAATCAGGGATCTCAGTGCCTGCCTGTCTGAACTACCTTCTCAGAAACAAAACACTGCCAGGCTCATGGATCGTGAGATTCAAATGTTCTTGTGATTTACAAACAAGTGAAAATGTAACTTAGTGATCCATGGGGCTTGATCCAGGCTACTAAATACTCACTGCCCGTAACAAGATTAATTTGGATTGACTAATTGGTAGTCTTACTCACTGTTAGGTGACAAAGCACATAGCCTTGCATTTTGATGAATGTGAGCCATTTGACATTCTCATCTTTTCTGTCTCACCATCAGTCACTGCTATTAAAATGACATCAGAACAATAAATATACTGTTATCTTACATTAGTACAGTGAAGCCTACAAGACGCTGCTTCTACCTTTTTTAAATGAAGCCACAATTTCATTCACTGCATCCCTATAATAATACCCCGCCAAACTCCACACACGCTATTTTTCTTGATACATAATGCCAGCCTTCTGTTCTTAGACTTTTTCTTAGACTAAAAGCATGGCCTTCATGGCCACAGTGGCATTATCAGTGAAAATCAAAGGGAGACAAGCAGATAGGCTTAGCCATCCATTACTAAAAACATAAACAAAAGGCCACTCTTCCCTTGTCTCCTTATCACTTCTCTACTAGTTTTCCCAGATCCCTTCAGTCCCTAGGGGGCAGTGTTGGTTCATAC
>OOFE01050682.1:3571-17385 GCA_900323365.1 Monocentris japonica | reverse complement strand
GACGAGCTGGACTGTGTGTGTGTGTGTGTGTGTGTGTGTGTGTGTGTGTGTGGTGCTAAAACAGCAGACTCAACATGTTCACTTAACATCATTCATCTTTATGGGGATCACCAGTGGGAATCTGGTAATTCTATATATCTATATTCCTGTCGCAGTGGGCAGCGTTGTCCCTCTCCCTCAGTGATATACCGGCCCTCACTAGGGGAATGCATATTAGGTCCTGTATTGATTAGAGGCATTGATGAAGTATTAAAGACCGTCTGCTTTAAATGTCTAAGTAGAAAAAACTTAAATTCCAAATGGACAACATTAAAAGCAACCACTGCTGAGGAGCGCAAGGGCCACAGCAACAACGGTATACAGGTTTCTCCTCAGTGAAGGACCTTGACTTGACAAAAGAGGCCACATTTGTTACTGTTCCAGTATTGATAACATTTTTTTCCCCCCAGATATTCGTAGCAGATCTTATAATTTGTTGTCTGTTGATTGTGGAGACAGAGAAATATACAGCATAAACATCGCCATGGGTCAGATCATGACAGACTACAAGTTGAAGTTGAAATGTGTTTTGGTTACAGCATATGTTTGAAATGTTTTTCAGTACAAATGAATGAATATACTTCTATACTGACATAGGAGTTCTACAGTGCTGTATATGAGTTCCTTTTTAACACTTACTGTAACAAGGGAGAGTTTCTGGATGCACACACATGTTGATCGCTTTGAATTTTCCATTTCTGCACATGCACATGCTTGTGTGTACGTGAGAATAAGAGAGAGAGAGGGAATGCATTTCGCGACCACATCTGCAGTTATGCCAGGGGGGCTGTGTCCCAGAATATGGACAGTCTTCACTTTCCCTCCTCTGCCAGGCCCCGTTTTCCCTTCAAGTCCCCCAAACCGCAACAATACCACGCCCGCTAGGGAGTAGAGGAATGAATACAATCGCAGCAGCAGCGCTAAAATCCTGTGTGAGGGGATGATTTTCTTCACGGTTCAGTAGAAAGAGGTCTTGAGAGCTGCTAACAAAGGGAAGTGTAAACTCTTCCAAGTCAATGTTAATGTGGGCACTTGAGTCTAGGACCCTGTCGCACAGCGTAGAGTGGGCTCCCCAGTGAGTGTGGCATCGACAGAAGTACCCACAGCACTGTGAAGAAGCACACAGGCTTTGGCAACGATATAATGTTAAGCACTGTGTTAAGAGTGAGTCTTACACCACAGGGGACAAATTGAGGTTAGTTTACAGCAGTGTAATGCAATCCAACACGTCTTTTGAGAGAGAGAGAGAGAGAGAGAGAGAGAGAGAGAGAGGATCATGATTAGTAGCGCAAACATATCTTTTGGGCATACTGACAGTTCAGCAATTACAGCTCTTTTGTGTTGAGAGCTTGTATTTACAAAATCAATATCTAGTACAAACATGATGCCTTGGCACACTAGCACACTCCATACTGCTCCAGTTGCTGACAAGTGGTACTTTTAAAAAAGTTGGACATAAAAAGTTTTTCCACATTGGTGAAAGCTCAGCATACTAGAAAGTTGACTTAACTTACAGTTAAGGTCGTAATGCAAAGAAAGGCTGAAAGGGGGAAATATAGCCTGAAGAGTGTGTGTGTGTTTGAGAGCATGTGTGTAGCTCAGGTCCCCTGGTAGAATGCTTCAAGGCCAAAATGTCAATTACTTGTGATGAAAAGAAGGCAGGAGGGGCGAAAATCCCAGTCAAAATGCAAAGCTAAGGTGAAACACGGTCAGGTGGAATTGGTGCCGCCCGAGGCTTGGATCTGCACGAGATGTTTCTCCAATAACTCTCCCCATCAGCACAACTAGTGGCAGAGGAGCTCAAGTGTATGTGCATCTGCAGTTACAGAAGGACAGTGTATGTTCCTGCAAATACACAGCGACACTCTGTGTTTGTGTGTGTGTGTGCAGTATCATATGGACAGTGTGTGTGTGGATGTGTCTAAACTCATGTCTCTCTCGTTTTATTGACACAGGGCTTCAAACTTTCCCGCAGGTGCAGCATACCGTTCCCCCAACCCCCGGCCGCTCTGCCAAGAACTGTGATAATTCTCCACACAAATGACTCTGGATATAATTATAGATAGCCATTGGCATATACAGCTAACAAATTCCTCCTGAGGGGTGGTGGAAGGGGTATTGGAATGAAACAACTGTATTTCATTTGCAGAAATAAAAAGCTCCTCTGTTACTATTGCTGAAAGTCACAGAGTGACCTTGTTTTTTTGTTTATCTAGGCAAAACACCCAGAGGATTTAGGCCAAGTACGCCCTGCCCATTCGTTAAGATGCACAGGGGTTATGAAAATGCTGGGACTTATCATGCAAGGATAATATTGTCCAAAATGTTTTTATTTTGGAGACGTCAACGGTTGGAAAGTGCATGTTTGCAGTCAATGAAATGAGTGTTTGGAGGAGTAACAGATTTAAAAGTGGAGTCAATGAAATGATTTTGATTGGAAGATCATTTTAGATAACAGTTATAAAGTATAGAAACAATTAAACACAGTGATAAAACATGATGACAAAAAACACTGAAAGATGAGATGCAGAAGAAGAAACAAGAAAGAAAGAAAGAAAGAAAGAAAGAAATCACAATGACAGAATGTGACATGTCGTAGAACAAAAGAACACCAATAGGATCAATAAACTGTCAGGGGAAACAATGGAAGAAATGAAATATTAGGGAAAGTGAGAGTGGTAATGTGGGAGGATATACACCTGTGTGTGTGAGAGAGAGAGAGAGAGAGTGAGCGAGTTAGTGTGTTTGAATGTGTGTATGTGGAAAAGGTGACAAAAAGGTACAGAGAGAGAATTTGTGTGTTGATTTATGGAGGCAAAATCTCAAATCTAGTTTTAAAATTGTTGAGGGATGTAGATTCATTCAGTTCCACGACTCTCTTAACTGCTCACCCCTTCATCCCTTGGAGACTCAGCGAGGATACGAAAGCAATGGCTTATCCCGGCCATCAATTTTCACTTGAGTGGATATATCCATTATGAGAGAAATTGAATGTATGCACCGATAGACACGCTTCTCGGTCCATATTGTGCATGGATAGTCAGCTCTGTTGTGCATGATGGTAAGCATTAAATCCTTACCCGGGCCAAGGGTGATGACCTAAATACACTAACAGATATGTGCTTCACAGAGTTCACAGAAAGATGAACATGCAGTGAATTTCCAATGAGACTAGCAGCCTTTGGTTCACGTACCGCTTTACCACCCTTCTTTGTGCAGAATCATGCTATCACCTCGTCAGTTTCTACAGTTTCTTGACATTTCAGCACGACCTCGAGTGTGATATTGTTTTTATACAACAGTTCTACAAGCGCCATTTATTAGTTAACAGTAATAAGCGACAACAGATTATGATTTATTTCTTTATTTAATCATGTATTTGGTTCTGCCAACACAAATAGTTCCTTAACTGAACTGGGACTGGACTGTTGCCAAGCAACACATAAACATTTTCCTGCACACTAGCTTGCTACTTTGTCTAGGTCTACATGTTACTGCATGCCAGCTACTTTGTATCATGTACATTTATCTGTATGTTTCCATTTATTGTGCAACCAGTGAAATAAGATTCTGTTGACAGTCGCTTTGGTGGCATGTGTGATTCCGATGAGTTAACAGTTCAATAAATGTACGGTTATTAGAACAACTGTAAAGTGGAGTGATACACGTATAGTTAAAAGTCCCAGTGCTGTTATAGTCTATATCAACACTCATGGAATGCCTCTTGTCCAATCAAATTACTCACTGTTGTATAAATATCAATATACAGTATCATTGTGATACCTTGGTATAAGTACTCTAAACAAACGAGACTATTGGTAGCCTCTCTCATGCAAGTGGTATTGTTAGTGCTAGTGTTTCTAGAATTTAGATTTTCTCTTACTGAAGAGGATCAAGATGTTGGAAGTGATTTTTTTTTTTCGATCAGCTTTTCACTCCTTCACCATCTGCGATTGGGAGAAACTCTGAAAGCTTTAGCTCCTTTTACGCAGTAAGAACAGTGCCCACCTCCTGTTTTGTGCTCTTAAAATGTTACACATAGCACCTTTAACACATCTACGTGTCTTCTATGAAACAACAAACACTTGTGCTACTTTTCAACACAGCATATGTTAATAACAACACATATTGATGCTCTTACTATCATATTTTGTGTTAAAAAGTGGCACAAACATGTGTTGTCCCAAAGAAGACGCACAGATGTGTTAAAAATGTCACATTCTGTGCAGGTAATGGAATGTGTAAATGTGTGTGTGTGTGTACCACTTTTACTTTTACACTTTTACTTTTACACAACAATTCCTTAGCAATTAATGACAAAACACTCCTAATTACAAACCAACTAGACTGACTGGGGTCAAGAATCTACAGCAAGAGGACACTCCACAGGATAAACCAAAATCTATAGTTTTTCTGTCAGCTAATTATTTAGAGAGCATCGCCTGGGGTTCTACCATAATCCTCTGCTGTAAGGACTGGATTGATTTAGGCCTCCTCAAACAGCCACAGCTCTGAGCTCAGAGAAAGTCCACTGTATCGATGGAGCTATTGCGGTTCTATCTGTTCCTTTAGACGACGAGTAAGAGTGAAAGAGAGAGATATTGCACTTATTTTGAAAACCTTCCCTCAAATGAAAAACTCCAATACGTTCTAGGAGACAAAAATGAGTGTAGCACCACTGCAGCAAAATATGTCTTAACATGTCAGCCTCAGACAGGAAAACCATTGACAATGTGAAAAAAAGGAATGTGTGACCAATACCATTTGAGGATTGATGATTGATTGTTTGTTTCACTAATTCAATGACATATCTATTGTGTATTTATTGTTTATTGTAACAGTCATATGATCATGTTTGGTCACTGCCATTTCATGTATATCATGCCAATAAAGCAGCATTGAATTTGAATTTGGGACAAAGAGAGAGACAGCGAGGCAGAAAGAGAGGCTGAAAGAGTTGTGAAGTCATGATAGTGTAACACTGTGTAATACCCCGCGGAATATTCTTCACTTCAATTTTCTCCAGACTTAAGTAGCAAATTGAGCGTTGACTGTATACACAACAGTGGTTTGATGATATCTGTTACATATAGTCACAAGCAAAATATATTAGTTATCTTTGCTGTTATTGCTGGAGTCACTGTGTGAATCTGTGTGAATCTCTGCATGCTGTGCAGCACAGCTTGCAGTCTGGTGAGATTCACACAGTGACTAATGCATAAGAGAATATTTTTTATATATATGTGGAGTGATATTTGCAGTCTACTGTCTATTGTATGCCCTGCACTGCCCCCTTGCACTAAATGTTTTTTTGTATCATGTAGGCCTGAATGTACAACTATGTGAGTTGTCGGTAAGTTTCTACGCCGGAGTCAAATTCCTATACATTTATTCTACTTGGCGAATACAGTGATTCTGATTGTTATTTTTTTTCTAATTAAGTTTAGATTTGAGATCAAAAGATGAAGGGATGCTTTGAGCTAGTCATCCTGACTGGATGATCTGGGTAATCTAGTTTGTATCAGCAGAGCATTCCTAATTATTGTGACAAAAGTAACCGAAAGTCATTTCAAACTGTTTGCCTGCACACCCTTCATCCAAAATAACTGCATGTTAGTCTGGATTCCTTGTGATTCTTGATATGTAGCTTGAAGATAATCTTACAGGCCCAAAATCCAGACTCTTAACAATCCATCCAGAACTAATCTCTCTTGGCTCTCCCAAAACCTTTGCCACTGACTGTATACATGTCGAGTGAAATTTAGGGCGTTTGACCCACAAAATGCAGCTGCTCATCTGATTTGAAGTGAAAGAGCGATCCCCCCCGATGCTCCATTTATTATTCATCTGTGTGATGGGAGAGAGAAAATAAGAGGATGAGAGGACGGAAAACAAGGTCTGAAACTTTTAAAAGATGAGGCGAAGTGCTAACTTGTGAACACTGAAACCTAGATGAGTACAGATTTGAACAGGTGGGAGGTGGGAGGGAGAGTTACAGTATGGTGTGCCAACCTCCTTTGTAAGCATTAAGCAAGAACTGTGGTACATGGTTTAATTAGCTCCAGAGCCAAGCAAGTGGTTCAAATCAGGAGGAGACTTTTGGAGAATAATAATTAAAAAAAAAAAACAGTAAGATGGAGTGGAATGAGTAATAAATAGTGTCTGTCATCGTATGGTGAGCTGGAGCTTCATAGAAATAGAGAATGAGTCGGGGGGTGTACAAACTGGATTAGGTCCCCAAAATTGTCAGGACTTCAGTGGAGTGGACTTTGTCATCAATTCTAAAAGGCCCAGAGGCGATTCTTTCCTTGAAGCGCGAGAATCTCTAGCTACACTATTAGGTGCTGGTGTAACTGATTTGTCCTGCTAAATGACCGGCACTGCCTCTTGGTGAAAATGACACCCATCCTGTTCTCATTTCATTTCGGTCCCTGAGAAATCAATTCGGCTCCCCTCTATCTGACAGCTCCTCTCTTTCTCTCATCTGTCTCTAAAATTGTCAGGCTGGCCCAGTGTTAAGCGACACCATCTTGTAACTGAAAGATCTCGGCCAAGTAGTTCATCAACAACCATGGTTCCTCTCCAGCGACCCTGGTCAAGACACTGAACCCTTACTTGCTCACCAAGGATCAGCTAAATGTCTAAAATGAATTCTGAGAAACACCTTATTGCACAGTAATATTCTTGTTTTTAAATGTACTACGTGTTGCATTTTGTCCCCATCTCCCATAAGACCCATTGCTTCCCGTTGCAAAAAGGATAGTGCAAGTTGTCAGTGAGAACAGCATCAAGTCTCTACAGTCGCCATCTTGCCTCGTCAGGATGACTTTGGCCAGGTATGACCAGGTATGCTACAATTTCCCCTTTGGTCCTCTTCCTTTGTCCTTATGCCTCCATTATTTTCAATTCTTCCTTTCTGTCATATCACTGACTTATTACTGATGGAAAGACATTAGATGTTTCTCTCTCTCCCTCTCTCGGTATATCTCTTTGTTAAAGGCAGGGTCCATATCTTCCATTGTGCAGGTGGGTAGACTGATTGGATTTCTCCATTATGGGGTGCTGTCAGTGGGCCCTGCTGCTGATAGCGAAAGAGCAATGGAGAGGTGGATGAGGATGGGACTCCTGAGAGGGAGCGGGACCTCTGGCTCCACATTAGGCATAGAAGGAAGGAACGATGGGTGGCTGATTGGGATAAGGACACACTGTTGTGAGGACAGGGAGAGGGCGGAAGAGAGAGAGAAAGTGAATGAACAAAAGAGAGTAAAAGCAAGAGAGGGAGAGTGAGAAGTAATGAATCTTATTACTTGACATCTGTTTTCCTGGGGGGAAAAGAAGGTCAAGAGTCATCTTGCTGGAGATAGAGCTCATTACAAGTCCTAAAGAGTCCTTGGCTCTAGGAACAGAATACTGTACTGCACATGCACCACAATTCTTTTCACCAAATTCACCAAGGACATTACCACAGGTTTGGGCTTGCGGCCCCAATTTCGCTCTTGCCTTGATAACAGATAATACCGCTTCACTATATTGTTTGATCTTTGAAATATTTGGAGCTGCCATAGGCTTCCATTGTATCTGAAAATGTTCCTTAGCCACTTCAAAAACCTGCAAAAATGAATTTGTGATTCCACGTAATGAAAATGTCATGCTAACCTTGGTGGCAGTTTCTCTATTGTGCCTTAATTGAAGAAGAATCTGAATGTTCTTTTTCTCAGCTTTATCTTGGACACGGTGGAGTAGTGATGTCTCCTCATTGCTTTTTAGGAGAAACATTTCAGAAGAAGGCGATCACAAAATGAGACAAAATTGAGATCCCCCATATTTTTCAGGAGATAAAGAAAAGACGACTCAGAGCAAAATAATTTTCCTCTGGGTGGCTATAGCAGTGGTCCTCAAATCTCTGGGTCTATTCCAGGTAGTTTTCATTCTAGCTGTGTAATCAGGGACTGATTTAGACCTGATGGCCAGGTGAATACAATTAATTACCTGGTAGTATAGAAAACCTGCAGGACTCTGGACCCCAAGGACTGGAATGGAGGATCACTGGGCTATAGTATGTTGATATTACCTTTGCATGTGTCTGCAGAGTAAGAAATGGAAGATGAAATATGTCTGCAGCTTCAACAGGGTCTATTTTGGTCTATTTAGTTTGATGAATCCATACAAGAGCCAGCGGTGTTGCTTTTTTTCTCAACAGGGCTCCATCACCGGTTTTCCTGGAGCAGCCTGACCTTGAGAATTCGTCTGGAACAGCAGTTTTGTTGAGAAATTAATTCTAGCAATCTTTGTTAAACTCTGAAATCTTAGCTGCTTGTTTTGGCTCTGAGTGGTCTGGGAAAACAGAAGCAACAGCAGAAGCAGTTGGTTGTGACAGAAACTGCACTTCCACTCTGTCAGACTGTCTACTTGTCTACTTTCCTGGTGACCATGGTTTGACAGCATGTACCAGTGAGTGGATTCTTTTTTTTTTTTTGCCTTTGAATTGCACAATACCCATAAGTAATCATGATGTAATGGAGGCAATTTGGTATGCCTACTCTAAAATGCATGTATTCACTGTAAGTAGCTGACTTTGAGTCACTTGGAGTACACTGAAATAGTTTGACAAGTTGCATGCATTTTAATGCTGCAATAGCATTATCCCTAAAAGCTTTTTGAGAGAACGATTATTATAACTTCCAAAACAATTCTTGCCAAACTTTTTGCCCTGTTTGTGGCTCACAATGACATGAGTGAGGCAACCCTCTCTCTCCCTTCTCTCACCCTCTTTATTTCTCTCTCTCTCTCTCTCTCTCTCATACTCCCCCTCCCCTCTCTAATCTCTCTTGTTTGAGTCAGGCAGAGGGGACTCAGTGGGGTTTTTAGCTGGCGTATATTTGATGGGAGATAGGAACACTCCCTACACTTTCACAGCGATGACAGGCTGTTATCTTCACACCGCCTTGCCCCTGAGATGTTCACCACTGGGCTCCCTGAGAAAGCGATTAGGATTATTTAAATGTCAAGTTATTTTCTTCGCCCGTAATCGCTAATGTACTTCCCTCTCTGTCAGTCGGGACCAGCCCCTTGCAAGAAGCCAATGTAATTTAAGTTCACAAATCATGTTTAATTTCAGCGCTCTGTGGGAATGGAGCGTGAGGGCTGGGATTTGTGAGTAGTCGTGTGTTTCTTTTTTCACTTGTTCCCACGTCTTTCTCTCACCCTGGTTTCAGCTCGCTGTGACTTTGAGGCCAATGAGATGGCGAAGCACCCTGACCCTCAGCAGACTCTACTAGATCGGCATCACCATAACCTCTAACACTGCACCGCCTCAACTCGATTAAAAATACATGCAAAAAGAAAACACCATGAACCCACTTATGTTTTTTAAACTGAAAAGAGTCCCATGGTAATTTATACCCCTTTCACACAGGGGCAACGACCCGGAAATGACCCATGTCCAGCGTTGGTGTGACTGGGTCTACACGGGTTATCAGACGCAGGTCTGCGACCCTGCTCCCGACTTGGTAATAACGTGGGTCAGATGCTGCTCAGCTGCGGGATATGAACGGGCGGACACGGGTTACGCAATGGATGGGAACCTCATTGGTTAAGTTCAGAGGTGCAGATGATGTAACCGGCGCTTAATGCAAAGGTGACCTGCAAACAAACCTCCATTTTTCATCTGCAAGCCAGTTCAACAACGAATGAATAACAATGGAGAATTGGAAAGATTCTGAAATCAAAGAGCTTCTGTCCATTCGTGGGGAAGAAGCAGTAAAGCAACTGGGAAAAAAAATTACCGGGGCGGTAAAAAATTATCTACAGCAATATCACACAGTTACTTCATGAAAGAGGCATTCACCGCACTCAACAACAAGTCATTAACAAACTGAAGGCAATAAAAAAAAATACATAAAAGTCCATAACAAGAACAGAGGTGGAATGGGTCGTATGGATTGGCCATATTACGACCTATGCAACAGCATTTTGGGGAATACCGCTCTAGCCAACCCCAGCTTGGGAACGTGACCAAGAACAAACTTGTCCATGCCTCGGACCCACATTCGCCGGTCTGTTGTTGAGCCGAGGCTTGATATTGTAGCCATTGAGGACCATTCTTCTCCTTAGGTACTTGTGGCGACTTCTAGTCCTCTTGGCCACAAATTCCTCCATTCTCTGTTGCAAAGACACTTGACACTTGAGCAAAATTGAACAGCATAGTTGAATCCAACTATCAGGACACTGAATTAAGAAAATAAATCCTAGTAAATCTAGTGCTGGTTGAGCAAACATGTTGTTTGCACCGTCCACCATGACCTTGTCCATCCCTTTGCAGTAGTGATGTATACAGATGTAAATATGGTGACACGGGTCTTGTGCAGTTTGGTCTGAATGATTGACGACCTGAGATGAGCCTGTTACAATAGTGTGGTCTAAATGGGTCCAACATGGGAATGACCCATGTTTCAATAATCCATGTAAACCCCGGGATTTGTATGTGACAGTGATGTTAGATGGTGGGAAATAACGGTCACTGTTGGCTGGCGGAGACATTTTCATTCAAATCATCCAAAAAAAACCCTCTTACTTGATATGCATTGCTCAACATTTCAAAAACACAGATGATTTTGAAAGCAAAGGACATTAGATAGTCAACAGGTTTGATTTTAATGCCAGCAATCATTTTGTCAGGGTAGGTGTCAACTGTTGTACATGGTAGAGATCTCATTTTGGAATGTCACTCATGAAAATCTGTCATGTGACTCACATGACAAATTTACTCCCTAATATTTCCATAACCATCAAATCCTGAGTCACTGAAACATATCTGTGCATAAGTCACACAAAAAACAATAAATAGACAATAATACAGAGTCATCTTCTACGTTTTCCCCACATATTAGTGTTGTTTTGTTTAGCAGTATCTTTCCTGAGGCTCTAAGCCCCCAGTATCTACTGTTTGAATCTGCCACTGGGAAATAGTGTGGGCTGTTCTCAGACCTCACTTTAGGTGACAACTCAATGACTTTCTGTCCCCTCTCTATTCCCCAAACACAATTGTCTCTGAGTGCTTTCATGTGTGAAAATTGTGTGTGTAAGTGTAAAAACGCGTGCATGCATCTATTAGTGTGTGTGTGTGTGTGTGTATTTGTGTGCATGCATGCTTGTGAGTTTGCATGCTCGTATGCCTGTGGGTGTTCTGACCACAGCTTTGACCCCATGCTAGCGTGTAAACACACATGGTTTTGTGTGAAGAGGGGACACAAAGCCAGGGAGAGAGAAAAATGCACTCTCACCCAAAATGTGATTTCAAATGTTTTTCTTTTTACACCTAATTTCATATCCCTCTGTTATTATCTTGCGTCAGCAGATCTGCACGGGACAGCATGTTCCTCTGACGATGCCTATTTTTTGTCAATTGTTGCTTATTTGTTTTTCCTCTTTAAAGATTGAAGCCCCAGGTTGGTAAGATTTGGTGAGATTTATGATATGTCAAGTACAGTTAGTGGTTTTAATTTTCCTTTTTTTGAAAAAAAGGAAAAGAGACTTGAAACTCTGAACTATAAATCTTATAGGCACACAGAATTGTTAAGTTTTGTTTTGGGATTGGGAGAGTAGAAAGAGAGAGAGAGAGTGATGGCTTAAATTCTCTGTGCAGTTAGTGCAGGAACATTTTTGAGAAGAAAAGTTTCACAGGCACCTCTTGGGTGTCGAGGATTTTCTGAGTGATGAAGGAACCCTTTTTTTCTGGACAGAGAAGGTCTGCTATATGGGAGCCTCTAGAGCATTCTGCTTCTGTGAAGACCGAGGTACTGGGAGGTCAGTATCAGAGGGAGGGAGACAGGGACATAGACAGAAAGACAGGGGAACAAAGTAAGCCGACAATACCCAAAAATAACCTAAAAACCAAAAGACTTCAGAGTGAAACTCCAAAATGTAAAGTATCACAGTGCTGAGATGCAAAAGTACAATTCATTATTCCATGAATCTAAACTGAAAATACAAAAAGTGAATATTCTCTTGCATTTTGGTACCCTGACAATTTATTTTCTGTGGTTTTGAGCGGTTTGAATTGTTTCATGGACTCTTTAAGGTGCAATATGCAACTTTTTCACATGAAATAAATAGGATGTATTATGCCTAAATCCCCAGTTTCCCTGAAATTGGCTTTGCAATAATGTGTGGGTTGTTTCAGGGCGTATGCCATTTGCTGTGGGTGTGTGTTGTTGTATGGGCGTGGCCACAAAGCCTATTCAAAAACACAAGTGAATATACTGTGTGTTTGCAGATTGCCTGTGTTTGCTGTATGCTTCTTCAACGTCTGTGGTGGCTTTATGGATGCCGGTTACCTCAGCCTCATGCTAGATGCTGTTTCAAGGTAGACAGCTCATCAAAATTGGCGACGAGGGAGAGAAATGCAGGATTGACAAATACTTCACTGCCTCAAGGCGAAAAGTCGCTTATTCTAGCTTCAGCACACCAGCTACTGCCCAGTTGCAGATCATTTACCTGCCTGTTTTTTCCAATTATAGCCATGCCTATAGAAGAAATGCAGCCAAATGAGAGAGTTGGACCTCATCAAACAAAACCCTCCCATACCAGGATCATATCAAGAGCCTGCCAATATAAAGAAAACGCTTATCTAATAATCTCTACCAAGTATGAGCTGCGTCTGCACTGCTGTCCTAATTGTTCATGTATGATTGATGGGTTTTCGGAGAGAGGACCACCATCTCTTTGTGACCGGGAACCAAGAGTCTTTATCTGTGGTGAAAGTCATATCTGGCAGAGCAATATTAAACAATAGAGGTCTAACAGCTAATAATATGCACACCCTGAGGCCTGGGTTAGTTAAAAGAGATAAGGACATTAATCTTTGTCCCAGATCAGTGCCATTTCACAACAGAGCTTGCTGGATATTGCTCATGTCAGACAGACAGCAAGTCTCTCTTCTGGAAAACAAAAAAAGGCAAAGAGGTCACCCTAGAATGCCTTCGCTCACTTCAGAGGGCTTTTGGAAGGAAACAAAAAAGAAGTAGCGACAAAGAAGCATGAAGAATAGAGAGATAAAAAGCGCAGCATTGGCAATTTTTGCCATCTTTGATGGTACTGAAAAGGAAATGTTCTGGATGGACAATCCACGCTTCTGGTGAAATTCTTTCATTGTGTTTCATTTATAAACCAGGCACTCCTCCACATTTTTCTCATGCTTTTTTCCTTTTACTCCTGTCTTTTCCCCACTCATCTACTTGCTTTTGTGTCTCTTTCCTCATCCCTCTCTCCCTTTCTCTCTTTTGCCACTTCCATCCCTCTCCCCCATTTAGCGCATACTCCATCCCTCTTCCCCGCCTCTTTTGTTTCACTTTAAACCATGCACTTTTCCAATCTCCCTCTTTTTTTTCTCTGTTTTCCCCTTTGTCTCCGGTCATTTTCTCATTCATTCTGCTCTTTTTATGCTTCCTTCCTCCCCTCTCTCTTCTATCCCTTTCACCCTTTCCCCCTTCACTCCCTCCTGTTTCCTGCCCCTCTCTCCACGCTCTCCAAAGTCATCTGTGGGGTGGATGTGTGGCTGTCCTCATGCATGCAAACCACATTAAAATCTCCTCCAATATCTGACCAAGCACCTGGCCCAGGCTGAGCTGCAGAGACCAATCCATTACCTCAGCTGGCCCTTGGACTGAATTCTTATTCACAAGCTCAGTGTGGCCACAGCTCCGAGCAATCCCACAGACAACCAATTTCCAACGGCAGGAGGAGGGGTGAGGGGTAGACTGAGGATGGGGGGATGG
>OOFE01050681.1:0-22528 GCA_900323365.1 Monocentris japonica | reverse complement strand
TCTCAGCATCCAGTCTTGATTCTAGGCTTTTGGTCACCTTTGGTGTCTGTTTTTGCTGTTCGTCAACATGAGGACCAGAGTTGTGCCAATGAAAGTAAAGGAAACCATTATATGGCTGAGAAACAAGAAGAAAACAATAAGAGACATTGGCCAAACCTTAGGCTTACCAAAATCAACTGTTTGGAACATGATTAAGAAGAAAGAGAGAACTGGTGAGCTTAGTAACCGTAAAGGGACTGGCAGACCAAGGAAGACCGCCACAGCTGATGACAGAAGAATTCTCACCATAATGAAGAAAAATCCCCATACACCTGTGCGACAGATCAGAAACACTCTTCAGGAGGCAGGTGTGGATTTGTCAATGACCACTGTCCGCAGAAGACTTCATGAACAGAAATACAGAGGCTACAC
The DNA here is from genome assembly GCA_900323365.1 of Monocentris japonica. Lineage (NCBI taxonomy): Eukaryota > Metazoa > Chordata > Actinopteri > Trachichthyiformes > Monocentridae > Monocentris > Monocentris japonica. Next base: position 22,117 of record OOFE01050681.1, on the reverse strand, counting down.
TGCAAGATACAAACCTCGAGTTAGCCCACAAAAACAGGATGGCCAGATTACAGTTTGCTGAAAAGCACTTAAAAGAGCCTGCAGAGTTCTGGGAAAAGGTCTTGTGGACAGATGAGACCAAGATCAATCTGTATCAGAGCAATGGCAAAAGCCAAGTGTGGAGGTGAAGAGGAACTGCCCAAGATCCTAAGCATACCACCTCATCAGTAAAACATGGTGGTGGGGGTGTTATGGCCTGGGCCTGTATGGCTACCACAGGTACTGGCTCACTCATCTTCACTGACGATGTGACTGCTGATGGCAGTAGCATAATGACTTCTGAGGTGTATAGAAACTTCTTATCAGCTCAAGTTCGGGAAAATGCCTCTAAACTCATTGGACAGCGCTTCATCCTCCAGCAAGACAATGACCCCAAACATACTGCTAAAGCAACAAAGCAGTTTCTCAAAGGTAAAAACTGGAAAATTCTTGACTGGCCAAGTCAGTCACCTGATCTCAATCCTATTGAGCATGCTTTTTATATGCTGAAGAGAACTGAAGGAGCTGAAGATGGCTGCAGTACAAGCCTGGCAGAGCATCACCAGAGAAGATACTCAACACCTGATGTCTATGAGTCGCAGACGTCAAGCAGTCATTGCATGCAAAGGAAATGCAACAAAGTACTAAGCATGACTAATTTACTGGACATACCACTGCTATGTCCCAAATATTATGGTGTCCTGAAATGGGGGAGACTATGTATAACAAGTGCTGTAATTTCTACATGGTAAAAACAAAATGTATAAAAATGCCCTTTAATAAAATCTGAGAATATGCACTTTAACCATGTGACCTGTTTGATTACAAATCTAAAATTGTGAAGTACAAAGGCAAATAAAAAAAGGCATGCCTTTGTCCCAAACATTATGGAGGGCACTGTATGTGAATACGGTATCAAATCCTGTCCTATGTTACAATACAATGTTGTACTATTACGCAATGCTGCAATCAGGCCCCAAGCCTAGTGGGGCTCACAGAGGCCTGTATAAAATTACTGTTTGGCAGTCATTTTCTTAAGTCATAAGGAGAATATCCGATGTCAAGTTTTGTCCTGGGGCCTGGGATATGTAATGTATGCAGCAGCTCAAAGGATATGAGAGCAGTCATGATACCAGTGGCCACTCCAAGAGCAAAGGATCCACTGAAGACCCCCAGGAAGACACCAAAAGATTTCAACATGGCCATGGCCTCAAAGCTGTGGCTGTTGTCCCCTGTTGGCTGGTAGGCCACGATGGAGCTGGAGGGCCAGACAGGAAGGAAGACAGACAGAAACACAGGCAGACAAAGACACAGAGTACACACAAACACATATAAACATGAAAAATACAAACAGACAATTAGAAAGGAGGGAGAACTGTCCAAATGATAAATAAACGCCTACATGAAGACACAAAAGAACAAAAGATTTTCCTGAGAAAAATCTAGTCAGGCATCAAATCCAATCTGCAACAACCCAACTCCAATCCACTGATCGTTAATATTACTAGTCTATCATAAATTTGAGTCTGTACACATTTAAAACACACTGGTTGGCTATTTGAAAAGATGTCTACAAAGACTTAACACACAATGGTCTGGAGTTTGGTTTCACAGTCACAAAAAGGGAGGAAGTAAAGGTTTTGCATGCCAAACTCTAATTGGATCTTGGAGGCTAGGCTCAACCGCATGTGGTTGATACTGCTAGTATCCAATAGAAGCACAATAATAGAGAGTAGATAAAAACAGCCGATTTGGTGTCTGGTGCAAACTCTAAACAGAGAATGCAAATCACCAGCACTCATATTCAGCTAAACATCCACAACATATTTTGCTGTCATTAACCATTTAAACAACTAGATCAACAAAAATGTCATCCAAAGTTGTGTTTGCTGGTCATTTGCAGGGTCTACAGTACACAATGAATACTGTAGAGAGATAGGAGGGATGGATATGGAAGGGTTGCAAGGGCAAGGGGTGTAGGGCAGGGCAGCAGTCATCCCATGATGGATGGGGGTCCAAGGCTGCATTCTAAATAGATCTACTCCACAAGGATTGAATTGAAATGATCATGACCTAACTCTTACTGCGGCACCACAACCATACAAACCGCCAGTGTCCGAAATTAACTTTTTGGTTCACCTGCCAAGGACTGGTAACCTAAAAAAATGACCTGCCAAGAATAATATTCACCGGCCAAAATAATATACATTTAGAAAAAACAAAATGTCACCCTACCCACTTTCAAGCCCATTTCATGTATAGAATCGGGTATTATGTGAAACATTCAATAAAGAGAAAAGAGCAGATTAGTAGTTTCAATGTAAAACTTGCTCACTCATTTATATCATGGATCTTTTTTGTCTTCGGCTTCACACCTGCTGTGTCACCACATAGGAATAATGTTAAGTTTCAACTGAACTGTGTTTCTCCGCTGCCTAGCTGTTAGGCAACTAGCATAACTAGCATAACTAGTTATAGTTATGCTAGCTAACATCTAGGCAGCGGAGAAACACAAGTTTAGATGCTACTGCTTTCTGTAAAGCAGCGTAACAGGTAGCCAATCAAGAGCGTGTTTCAAACAGAGCCATTACTGTGGTTTTATCTGATTGGCTCACAGTCAGAGAGGGTGTACAAAATTTGAAAACAGGTAAAGACTAAAGACTGTAAATAACTGAGCCATTCAAATGTTATCATCTCAAAAAGTAACCGGTCAGTGTAGAGGGTGACCTTTATTGATTTACCCGCCAAAGACACATATTTTTGGCAGGTGGTAATTTCGGACCCTGCAAAGCACCCACCCACCCACCGGGGAGTTAGTGTCTGGTTCTCTCCCAGCCACTCCTCATTCGCCTGGGGCCAGTCTGGCGAGAGCACCGCTCCAGCCCCCTGCCTACCCTGCTTCTCCAGCCGGAGGAGAACACTACATACGTACGTACAGGTCGGTGATGAACGGCATGGATGGGTGGAAGAAGGCAGGCAGTGAAATGAGAGGGACTGGCATTAGTAAGTGTCTAGTAGTGTTCAACGCACATAGTCTACAATACAAATGGTGGTATTTTACAAATGGTGAAAATTAGCCCTGTTAAAGACTGCAATTCAGCAATATGTATGTAAGCATGGTGTTGAACTATTGTTGCTCTGGAGAACAGAGTTGAAATATCTGTGTGGATTGAGTGTCTATAGTTATGTTTGTGTAAGAGCATGTGCACACATGTGCGCATCATGCGTGCTTACGAGGAAAGGACGATGGCCACAGCATCGTTGAGGACACTCTCCCCAAACAGCAACGCATACAGGTCCACATCTACCTTCAGCTCATTGAAGATCGCCAGCACCGTCACTGAGAGAGGGAGGAGAAAAATCATTCGGTGTGACCATCAATGAAGTTGCAGACTACATGACACACACATAATGATAAGTTGGCTAAACTGTCTACAGAAGTACAGAAAACATTCTAAACAACCTAACTGCACACCATTTGTGGGGCATTTTGGCATCCATTTTTAGTATAGGCAGCTCTAGTGGGAGTCACACTCATAACTCTTCATAAGCTGTCATCACATCCTCATATTACATTGCATTGCTTGTGCTTTTTTCTGGTAAGTGAAAATATGGATACTGGATGTTGATGCATTAGTGCCTACCTGGATCTGTTGCTGAAACGATGGCCCCGAAGAAGAGGCAGTCAGTGAAGTAAAAATCTCCCCCTAGCTGACCCACAAACTTCATGAAGGACACAAAGCCATACATGGTCAACCTAGGAGGAAAAAGAGACTTACACTAGGCATACAAAATATTGGCACCGCTTGATCTTTTCATGCAACAGACTGATCAGATGAACTGAAGTCGACACTGCAATCCCTTATTGATTTAAGTTTGGATATAGCTCCCCAAGATTAAAAAACAAACAAAAAAACTATCAGTGCATCTGCACCCATTCCAGAAATGGCTAACTGACTTACCCGATAACAAAGCATGATATAACTGTCCCCATGAAAGCATAGGTCAAGATAGAGCCAATGTTCCTGAAGAAGTGCCTCTGAGAAAGACAGGGAGTGAAATTAAATAATAGGGTTATTACAGTGAGACTATCTAGTACTACTAGTCTATTACTACTAATTTATAGCCTTTGTCCTTGGCAATCTTATCTTTTTAAGATAAGCTTATTTTTGTATTAGTTTAGTTAATTACAGTTAGTTTTTAGATAGCATTTGTTTTCCTTCCATCCCCTGCCCTGGTTTAGTGCCTGAGGAAACTTGGCCCATTTACAATAAGTCCATTTGATCTTACCCTTTTCAAACTGTAGCCAGCATGAAAGATGATGGGAGGCAGCAAAATGTTGAAAAACACTTCCGGGTCAAAGGTCACCTAAGGATAGTATTAGTTAGAAATTAGAGGTAAAGTGCACGTAATGAACTGTCCTATTCATCCAAACATTGTACAGCCTTGAACCTGATACCCCCTTCCAACCTACTTTAAATGTATAAGTATATATGTATGCATGTACCTGGCAACAATTACTTTTACCAACCAAACTAATTAATTGTCACATTTCTACAAAATATCAAAAATGTCAAAAAAGTTTGGAGAAGTTTAGACAAAACCATTTTGTGCAGAGGAGCTTAACAAGTAGCCAATCAGGAGCTTGTTTGATACAGGGCCATCGCCAACAGAGTCTGACTGTATATGACTGAGGCATTCAAATGTCATCATCTCAAAAAGCTACAGGCCAGTGTGCCAGGTGACCCTTATTGATTTATTCACCATAGACAAAGCTTAATGGCACTGGAGGCAAAATTTGGCGCTTGGTGTGTGGTAATTTCAGATCCTGGGTGAGGGTTTCTGTCAGACTGATTACAGGTAGGCCAGAAACATTTTCTCTCTCCATTCATTCCTCCATCCATCCATTCCCTTGCCTTTCTCAGCATCTCATCATCTTGCACTTGGTGGCCCTTGCCCCGGCTGACTTCCCCCTTCAGAGTGTACTCAAAGTACCTCCCACTGACATTGACCAGGAGAGTAGGAGGACTGGCGTTCACAGCACAGCTTAGGATAACGTTACTCATGTTCTGGGGCACATGCACCCCAAACCGCAGGATCACACCTACCAACAGACCTTCAGGGCGGGGAGAAGAGAAGGAAAAGAAGGAAGGCAAAGCGGTTAGCCTCAAGCAGTACAGAACTATGGAATTCATATTTGCCAATACAAAGGACCTGTGGTACAAAGGTCTCGTGGTAATAAAATAGGTTGAGGGTCTACGTAAACACCTGAGTGTGGGTATGTCATTGGGGTTACATCCTCTTGTGAGTTCAGGAGGCTCTACTAGAAAATAAACAGCTAACGTATTTGGCGAACTTTACTATTTACACACCGGGGTGCATTTCTACGGCAACACACGCTCTGTTCAAGTAGTCAACAATGCGGTGAATTACGTTGCTAGCTTTGTGGGTTGTTAAAAGGGATGGCGGATTGCTTATTTTTAGCTAAGAAGCTGATCCGTGTCCAAAGACACCCAAGTGTAAGCTGTTAAATTAGCTGTTAACTAGAGGAGCAAACAGAATCTTAGCTAGCATTAACTTAATGCTAGTGGCTTGAGATTTGGCCATCTTACCATAGATCATGGCAAGTCCTGTTTCGTGCAGAAACCTGAATCGCCGGTGTTTGAACAGCCATATAGTTAATATAGTGAGTGTTAAGAGCATTATGAATACAAGGAGATTGGCACTGTCTTGTCGGTGGCTTTCCTCAGCCATCCTTTCAGTTGCAACATTGTCCATGGCAGGGCTCTCGCCTTGGCTCCCGACAAGCAAGAATGTAAACAAACACGGGAGCAACAGGAGCGCTTTCGACGGTTTAACATAAAGATAGTGTCTTGGTGTAAATCCCATTATGGCTTTCTGTTAAACGGTTACATTTGTTAATTAATAAATGACAGTTTAGCTGGCAAGCTAACCCTTGCTAGAGAAATCGGGAGACAAGACGGATGACAGTTTCTTCCGTAGCAGTAACGGCCTCATCAAAACATTGGTACTTCCGGTTCTTCAAAATAAAATCCACCCCATATTGTGTGATTAAATAGAAACGAGTAACAACGAAATCTGTAGGCTAACCGATCCCTCAATACAACTCATGGGATTCAATTATATCCTTGCACTAAATTAAGTCCTATTTATTGCAAAAGGAGGAGTGTTTACTTATTTATAAATACTATACTTTTATACTTAATATACTTAATTATAAGCTTCACATCACAACCATCACCTTGGTATCACAAGGTGACACATAGTTTATACAAATGCTGATGTTCACTGAATTCCAATGTAGGCTTCTCTTCCACGAAGGCTAAAGGGCAATCACATAAAGCATCTTGCTCACATAAAACCTTTCTAGAGTTCACTGAAAAAGAGATAAGATGAGCTGATTGTGAACTGAGGCCACAGAGATCAAATTTGAATTAAAAACGTCTTAACAGGTTGGGTGCTTGTTCTTCATTTAATAATTATGGTAAGAACAAATTTGGTAATGATTCTAATGATTAATACCAAATTTGTATTTGAGGCTGACACAGAGATCACCTTTTGATTGTGCTGAGATCGTGCTTTTGATTTCCCCTTTTGAAAAACATGCTACTGGTCCAAAGTTGGTAGTGAGTCATTTGAGGAAAACAGCGGGCAACAATGTCTTATCATGGAGGCCAGTTAAAACCAAAAGCAAAATCCTCATTATATGGAAGATGAAACTATCATGAAATTACCAGATTCTGCTTACTTTACCATTGCTTTTTTTTTTTTAATTCATAGTAAGAAACAGACGACACAAGTATTGAAACAGCTCATCCAAAAAGTACAATATGTACTATACAAGTGACCTAAATGAAGGTAGTCAGTGTGATTTGAGTTAAATACAATGAAGATGATTTCATAATTTGTCTCTGTGTTATTTTGCACTATCAGCACCTACACTGAGGCCCAACTTAAAAAGTACCTTCTCTGTGTGTAATTGTGAAACAGTTTCCGCTGACAGGAAGCAAAACCCACAAAACCCAAGTTAGAAGAAGCAAAAACAGAAATGAAATGCACGCATCGGACATTCACATGTAGAAGTAGGCCTATGATGAAAGCAGCCTGTTTAGAGAGTGCCATGATGCCACTTCGATTGTTGCTCCTTCTTCACCTTACTGGCCATGTGTTTGCCAGAAAACCTCCAGGTAATAAGCTCCTGAAATCTCATGGCAGTTCTTCTTGTTAATTATATTTGGTATTATTATTACATTTAAACATATTTGTGGGACGCGTCAGATCAAAGCTATTCAACTAGCTCAAGGGCATTTCCAGCTCTCAGTGCGCACCCACTTTCTAATTCTGATTCTTGGCTTTATTGTTTTATATACATTTATATTTACTGGTGTGGTTTTTTGGATATTCATTTTCTCATTCATTTTCATCATTATAATATTATACTGTGATATATCTATAGAAAACAACCACCTCAGCTTTACTATTTCCCCTTACATTTTATTTGGGGAATTTTCACAGTATCAGTATGAAAAGGATTGGAAATAGGAAGAAATAAAAAGCACAACTGCACTGGCATTCCGTCAAATGTTTTCAGTTCTATCAATGATTAATTACTTGTGATACCAAATTGAATTACGTTATAAGATAAAGTAACTATGTAGTTACTTTATTATGTAGCTATGTATTGGTCTACTTCTTTGACAAGTTCAGTTATGAGTTTTCACCATTTGTAAATTCCCTTTGACGTCAATATACCCTGCCATTTCCTTTCGTGGGTGTGAGCATTCGTGTGTGAGTGCTTGCAAATTTATGTGTATTGTATTGGCATAGGTGTAACATTATGTAACCTAGTTTTACAGGTAAATTTGTAAAATGTAAAGCCCCTTTAAAACAGTTATAATAAACTTGTGGAACAGCTGCATTTTTGCTCACATTTGTTTGTTTTCATTACCAAACCATTCTGTTGGTCTCCACTATCCTCCTGTATGCCTCTGACAGATGTGAGCTGTCTGTTGATGAATCTGGAATATGTGCACTGTACCTGGAATGGGCAGGGGACTCCGGAGGTCAACTACACCTTCTATAACAGGTTAGCCATTTAGTGACAGTGCTAATTGGGTGTCAGGCAGCATGTAATGTATATGAAGCATGAAACATTGCAGAGGATATAATCATTTATACTTATTTTAGAAACAAATAAGTGATGAGTTTCAAGAAACATTTTTGCTGACAAAGGATATATAGCATATCAGAATGAAAGCTGTCATAGGTACGATTTTTTTTTTACAACAAATACACCACAAGGCCATGATGGAGCTAGCCCTCCATTTTGTTATATCACAGTACTTTCAGCTAATTCTAGCTTTTTTCCAGCATACGTATGTCCTTGGAGCAGGCTGGTACATTATCTGCCCTTGCACTGGAACCACTTTGGTAGTATTGAGTACTGTTGAAATCGGGAATTGAACCAGCAGTGCTTCAAGTATAAGGCAACCTCCTAATGCCAAAGTCCTAGCAGCAGATGAGATCTCTCTATAATTGATATGATTGCAGTCACTGTTTTGTGTGTGAATGACCAATTTGTGATGTATTCTGTATCCAGGTTCCATCATGAATCACAGTTCAGTGAGTGCGCCACCTATATCTCAGAGAACAGCACTGTCATTGGATGCAACCAGCGCTACGAGGACCTATTACTTAAGAGGTTCTACACCTTTTACACAAGGCTGGTGCATGGCAACAACAGTAATCTTATTGTGTTTGATGACCTCAAATCAAAAGGTATTCTTATTTATTTACTACTTCAAAAGTTTTAATTTCGCCATAATATTAAGAGATCATCACCATGTGGACTGTACTAAGGACATTATCAACCTAGGGCAACTTTTTGGGCAACAGTGATAGACAACCTTGCCCAGGGAAGTGCCTCAAAAATTTTGCTTTGATTCTATTGGAAAACATTTAAATCAATTTTTGAACCTGGGTCTCACTTTATTTTTTGTTGCTGGGAACATGGCCCATCTACACTGCCTTATGTATCACAGCCTTAGATGGAGGGAGCATGGCATCTGTCATCACATTGTATTCAGAGGTCATTTTATCATTTCCAGTCAAGCTGTATCCTCCAGCCAACCTGACTGTCCAGAATGGGACAGACTCTAACCTGTGGTTCTACTGGAACCACAGTGCTGCTCCAAACTGTGTGGAGAGTGAGGTTCGCTACAGGACCAACTACAACAAGTGGGAGGTGAGCGGCTAATCATGAAAAGGCTAGCATGTCCAAATCATGAAATTCTCATGAATAAGTACGTAATACTGAGATTTATTTGTAATCTGTCATCATTATAAATTTTGTTTTCCTTTTGACTTCCCCTTTCTCTGCTTTCTTTTCCATAGTTTTCCAAACTCAGTGTTGGGAAGCAGAATTACTGTATCAACTTGCCCTCCAGCAGCTCCCGCTACGAGCTGCAGGTGAGGAGCTCTATGGGGGACCACTGTGGCGCGTCTGACTTCTGTAGTGACTGGAGTCAGCCGGTAGTTTGGGGATCCATCAGAGAGAACAGCAACACTGGTAAGTCTATGAGGTTATGGCGACCCTGGCTGCGAGTACACCCAAGAACTTTGAAAGAAGACACTGAGAGCACAAATTGTGGGTCAACCAAAAACGATCGTTCATTATAAGGGTAGGGGAGAAGGGTGAGGGGTTCACAAAGACAACAGAAATTCTTCCCTTTGCACAAAACAATCCAGTCCAAGTTCATTCACCAAGAAATCAGTCCAACATGCAGATTATTCCTGTGGCTGCTTACCACTCCAGGGGGCCAGGAAGCAAGGCTGCCGGAGGGGAGTCACTGCTCCGGGCTAGGGAGAGACGGAGTGGCATATCTGCAGGTCAGGTGTGCCTACTCCCAGCACTGCAGCAGCTGGGAGTGATAGTACTGATTGCCTAGCACTTTACCTAACTGCAGTCTACCTGCACATGGCTGCTGTCCAGTGTTATGAAGGCCCTCCCTAGCCCATGTGGAGCACTGAGGTTCCCTTGGCACTTCACGTCTATTGGTAGGACCAGTAGGAATTTCAATTTCAATTTGTTTTCTCCTACACAAGCCTCTGGCACAGCCTCAACCCTCTCACCCCTACCATCCCCCTGAGCTACGGTGGCTTGTAATTGACATAAACAATAATCATTTCATCATCATTATAAGAGCAGAGCTCCATCAGAAATAGTGAAGAGGTAATATCTTACAATGCAACACTTGGTTTTTTGGCTTGAGAACAAGGCTTTTTAGCCTTTGTACCTAAAATGTCTTGTGATTCCGGTCGCTCGCTCATAGCACTGTCCTCCATCGTTCAACAGTTGAGACAGAAACACATGGGGAGTAGATGGCGGGGAGGAAATTGGGTGTGTCTTCAATGTCCAATAGGTGGGGAGTACAGGATGGATAGTGAGTTTTGAAAGTCAGAAATCTCAGCACCTGGCAGAATAATCATTGAGTCATCGGTACTGATCAACAACCACCCACAGATTTATTATGGTTTAGGCTATGGGGAAGTAAAAACCATACTTATTTCCCCTTTAATTGTTTGACTAAGGAAACTCACTCGTTACAGAAATGTTATGTCACATGTTCACAGAATGACACATGATTACACTGCCAGTAAAACCACAGTCTTACTGTATGGGCTGTATAAAATGCCAATCCACATCTTCTGTACATCGTTCCCTCTCAGACCCTAGTGGACCGAGTGGCTCCATGTCTGTGTTGACTACAGTGGCGTCTGTGGTGGTAGCGTTGACCCTGATCCTACTGGTCATGCTGTTGGTGCACATTGAAAGGTGGGTCGGCCCGTATAAAATGTTTTGTTCTTGCTTGACGGTTATATTGTTTGGGCCTAGAAATGGATTGGTTGTAATGAAAGCTGGATGGATAGTCACAGAGCATCAACAAAGTATAATTATCTTGATATTCCCATTGGCATTCATACATTTTGGACTTTTTATAATGCACTTTCAATCAATTGACTTGGACCAAGGTTCAAGAAAAAGCGTTGACATGTGAGAGAAAAAATTTTCTACTCAAGGAACACAAAAAAAAAATGAAAACATTGCAGATGGGATATCTCCACAAGATGGTGGTGATAGTGGCCATACGGGAGCAAGCTGAAGTGAAAGTCAATTCAATTCAGAATCACTTCCATAACCCCAACCTGGTACTAATGCCAAGTCCTAAATGACCCAAGTAGATGACTAGGCTTACCCACTCAACTACAGAGTTAAAGAGCTGCAGACAAGCAAGGTGATGTAGATCAGATGTTGTCTCTGTGATCACCTGTGAGAGAATATGTCTTTCTCCTGTACAGGCTCAGAATCATCCTCATCCCCATTGTTCCCAAACCAGCCATGAACTTGGATGAAATCCTGATCAATGGCAATGTAGAGGTTAGTAACATCCAGAGTCTTGTGCCTATGAGATGCATGTGATTGAAATCCCTGGAGGCCCCAATTATCAAGATTTGTATTGAAAGTTTGCATTGCCTTACATGGCAACCAGTACAATTAAAGACAGTAAACCTAGTTTGGGTAATATTATGTGCAACAAATACAGTTTTAGGAAATAGAAACTATATCAGTGGAACCTGTTAATATTCTGATAATTTGAGGCCAGTAATTTCCATTAATATCGCTGATGTTTGTGCTCAATTGATGAAATTCATTGGAGCAGTGAGTGACAGCAATTAACCGTACTGTGAGGTTACTACAAAAATCTAACTTTTTCTTTTGTTTGTCAAGGACTGGCTTCCCATCTCCAAAGGCCTGAAAGAGGGGTTCAAGGCTAATTTCAACGAGCGTGCCTGCTCTGTCCGCGAGTACAACCGTGTCCCCCAGTCTGCCAGCGAGAGCTCTGACAGCTCCACCTTTTCCACCACCACCGACCAAACAGACTTCTCTGCCTCCACCCCAGCAAACGAATCAGAGGGCCTATCTACTTCCTGCTCCTCCTCCACTTCCACTCTTCCTGTCTTTTCTGAGGAGGGGCAGATTGCCCCTTAGGAGGCATCTCAGTTAGGGGTGGGTTTCCCAAAATGTCACAATCTCAGATTTATATTTGAGACTTAAGAATATTAAGAGTATTAGAGAATTGCTTCATAAGGGGCAAATATATTGCATTTTAATGTGCCAACATTTACTTAAAAGGTTTAATTTTTAGACTGGTCTATTGATTGTCATACAAGTCTGGTTCCAGGATGCCATAATTCACAGTTGATTTTTCTGTGGACAACATTCAATCAAACATCTGGGGCAGGGTAGGGTGGGCGCTTGATAATTCAATTGTCATAACTATTCTTACTCAACCCCGTTTCATCTTAACATTCAAGCCAGGTTTCTGCATCGGCAATCACCGTGGTTTAATAGCACTGGGGGTAGTTACGGCTAATCTTGTGTAATACATTTCAGTCCTTTAGCAGGATGCTTTTTGTTGAAAATGTCTTACAATAACAGCAATGAAATTGAATAAATTCGTATTCCTGCAACCACGTTAATAATTTTATCATCTGAAAGCAGGAGGGTATGATTGGGTAAATATCAGGCGTGAGGGAGTCTAGATTCTGCTGATGTTCAACGATCCCAAAGAATCAAGTTATGATAGGTGGAGCCACAAGTTTATAGGGAAATTTGGAGTTTGTACTTTTTTCTGACAGTGTACCACACCAGTGATGATATTCTGTAAAGTGACCTTGAGGTTAAACGTCAAAGGAAAAATATGAAATGAAAATCCACATCAGTAAGGCAGAACTTCATTGTTCAGATGATTCTTTGATCAGGTTAAATTGTTTTTCTCTTGACTACTGTAATTTTCTTAATTCTTGCTTCAGTCAAGTAACTTTCTTGTCTTATTTATGTCTTTAGCTTTTTTGAACTGTTGAATAGACCTGAACATAGCCAGCAGGGTCAGTTGTCCCTAAAATCAGCTTTTTGATTGTGTATTTGATATGGGCCTATGTGTATTTGATATGGGCCTATGTAGAGTACATCTGTTTATATCTATGTGTATAGCTCTTGTAAGCTATTATGTGAATAATACTCTGCTCAAGACCAGGTGCATCAACTTTGATGTGATTTGATCAGTCATATTTAGAGATGCCTATTTTTGAGATTTGTGGCACCCTCAATAGCTTGATTTGGTCTGGCCCAGACAGCTTAGTTGGTAGAGCATGAGACTCTCAGTCTCAGGGTTGTGGGTTTGATCCCCACGTAGAGTAAACTGTAAGTTGCTTTGGATAAAAGCATCTGCTAAATGACTGTACTGATTTAAAAACATATTTACACAGACCAACCAACCTTAATATCTGTGCAAAATTTCATGACACTTAGACAAACCTACATGGTAATATAACAGGGCCACACCCATGTAACTCAATCCTAGGAATAGGGTTTCAGCCTTACAGACTTGAGGCCCATACAATGCAAGTGTCAATTCTGAGGTTCAAGCCCAATTATTTAAGATTTGTGATCCTAGACCAATTCACTTTGATTCCTCCCAGGTCCACTATTTCAGAAAAAAATATAGGTCAGCATTTGAATGGTTAATTGAAGATTCATTCCAATGTGCTGTACAGTATACAAAAGGTATGAAATGCATTTCAGCAATACTGATGATTGCAGCCACAATAATGTTTTTGAAGCAAATGTCCCAATATCCCAATCCCTAGAGAGCCAATAACATTGATGATGCTGTGAATGTCATGTCAACAATCAGTTTTACGTGTTAGCTTTCTGGTTTTGTACTTGTGTTTGCACTTGTATTTTTATTTTTAGTGTATTTGTCCTACATTCAGAATGTCTGCCATCACCAAATATGAATGTCTGATTCAATTTGAAAAATGTATTGTGTCCCTCTTACTGTATATCTTCTCATCTACACTTGACAAATAAACATATCTGACTATTTCCTTCAAAAATAGTCACACATCATTTGTACACATAATTTACAAGAAATACCAAATCTTGAGGCAACTGAAAAGATTCAGTGAAGAAACGTTAGTATAATCTGTCCTGTCCAGTTAGTTCCTTGTCCAACAGAGGGAGTGAAGAGTGTCCCACACAGTACGGAACTGAGTCAACGCATTTTTCAGAACAAGGAGTGTTGGGCGCAGGGTGGCTGGCCCCCGAATAGCTGTTGTTGGAGCTACAAGTCAGCTACTTCCCTAGCTGAACCGATCAGCTATTGCAACAAATTGATGTCTTCAGATGAGATTTAACATTCTGGGGTGTATTTAGTTAGTTTGACGTTATTTCGCCTTTGGTCGTTCATAAAACGACAATATGTCAGAACCTACGGTGGCCGATACTCGCCGGTTGAATTCCAAGCCCCAAGACTTGATGGATGCTTACGGCCCCCCCAGCAATTTTCTGGAAATTGACGTTTATGATCCACAAACCGTTGGAGTTGGACGTACCCGTTACACAACTTATGAAGTTCGTATGCGGGTAGGTTTCCAGGCAGTAAGCCAAAACGCTGATCGCCAATGCTAGCTTTTCTAGCTAAGCTAATCGTTCATTTCAGTGTTTTGCTAGCATGGTTAGCATACCGGCTGAAGTTAACACACGGGTCTGTGACGTTGCCTGTAGCTGACTAGAGGGCACCAAGATGGCGCGCCAATAAAAATCGAGGGTCGGGGTTTTCTGCGGCCTAACTAGTGTTTTGCTAGTGATTCTTTGATGTCGTTAGTAAGGCTGGCGTCTAGATTTATTTTACACACTTACATCTGCCAACATTAAGCAGTGAAAACAATGGCTGTTTACCATTTTGGAGCAATATGTCCGGTTTAGCTATATTCCAAAAGATGTAAATGTTGTTGACATGGAATTTAAAAAATGGTGACTACAGGGAAATAAGGGAGCTTTGGCAGCTAAGCTACGCACACGTTGGCTTTAACCTTCAACAAAATTAGAAGTCACTGTCTCTGTGAAGTTCTGGTAACTTAACATTATTTTTGGTGACGTCAAATACAAAAGAATACCTTGACATTTTGCATTTCAGACGTGTTCTTTTAGTCAAAATGAGGAACGGAAACGGGAGAAATGCAAGGTATACCACAAAGTTACAATGGAGAGCTGTGCATGGCTAACTGAAAATAAGGGACACCACTAACTTTCGAGACAGAGCATTTTCAGGAAGTTATTGCTACCACTTTCGTTGTGTAGCTACTAGAATGTACTTGTCATGACAAGATGAGATCCGCATTTTGTGATCTCTGTTGCGGTTTCTCACGAGATGCATTTGTCATGTTTTGCAGCACATATGCTATTTGTAAAGCACAACATTCATTCAGGAGTTTTACAGTGCTTCTTGTATGTCAGTATCAGAGCTAACTAACTTTAGCTAATCATATAACTTACACATTTAAGATCTTAGATCTGCACACACAGCCGATCAAAGCCAAACCACAGACTTGAGCAGTGAATCATGGGAGAGTCATGGGGAAGGAGCAGCTCATTTTATCTTCATCTAAAATAAGCATCAGATAAATGAAGAAATTATTGGGTTATGCACATCTATCTTGTAAGCAAAGTCAGAATCTATTCTTATGAAATCGCAAACTTTTGCACTGTAATAGTTTGACTGAGTTGTGGAACAGTTCATCTGGCTGGATGTGGGAGGGAGTCAGGCTGGTAGGCTGATACTCCCCACTGCAGCCTGGGAATGATGTGTGTGTTTTCCAGTGCAAGAGTGCAAGCAGAATGGCCTGAGTTGATGATTTTTGATGATGATTTTGAGATTAAATAAAACGGTGAAACCGTATTTTCCCACATTCTGTCTCCGAAGTAAAAAGTAGTAAGTTTGTTACAGTGGAGTCCAGTGCCGGGGAAGTACGGTGTTGCTGTTTTATTTGCCCCCAAAATCATAATCATAACACAATTAATTTTTTTTACAGAATCTGAATCTCTTTTCTGGCCACGACCGGGGCATTGGACTAAGCAGCTTTCTGTTGGCTACTGTCAATAGGACTGGTTGTTTTCACTTTATAACAAAGGCTACGTGTAAATGAATGAATTTACTTTAAGTCAAGGTCTGTATTGTTTTTTTGCCTTCTCCATGTAGACAAACCTTCCCATTTTCAAGCTGAAGGATTCCTGTGTGAGAAGAAGATACAGCGACTTTGAGTGGTTAAAGAATGAGCTGGAAAGAGACAGTAAGGTGAGTGATATAATGGTATGTTTCAGGGTAAAACTTTCAGCAGGTATGCTAGTGCAAACTAGTAGTTACCATGATCTGATAAGTGATGATGTCAGTGTTACAGCTGCAAAGATACATTCCCCACAGAGCTCCTCACATGCACAAAGTATTACTACTAGGTTCCCTCTCTTTTACTGATATAGCAAATGAAAATATAAGCTTTGTTAAAGACCTCCCACTCATTGATAAACAATCGATCAGTCGTGATAAACTGTATTGATTTAGTTCAGAGATTTCCCCCATCGTTTCTTCCACATTCCAAATAAATGATGACACGTTTTTTCTTTGTATAATGTTACGGTGCATATTTTTCACCTTTCTTCTTTTTGTCTTGACCCTTGATGCCTGCAGATTGTTGTACCCCCTCTGCCAGGCAAGGCCCTGAAGAGACAGCTGCCTTTCCGAGGAGACGAGGGCATCTTCGAGGAGTCCTTCATTGAAGAGCGGCGAGTTGGCCTGGAGCAGTTCATCAACAGGTCAGTCAGTTCAGTACCTATGTCTTGAGAATAGATACTTCATAAAATTGCTATTATTATGTAAAAACAAATATGTAATCTATTTGTCACATGCACAAAAACCTTGAGTCAGAGATTATTATGAAATAGTGACCATAGTTAAAATACTAGAACCAATTTGTATTTTTTTAAAAAACCACATACTTTCACTAAGGAACTCAAGTTTTTACCTCTCCCAGTCTTTCTCTCATGCTCTAGTCAGAAGAAGAATCTGCTGTTGATATGGTTAATTCTGGGTAGTCTACTTCTTAATTCAGAGGGCTTGCAGATCAAGCCTGAATCAAAGCGGTTACTGTGTTGTAGACACAAACTGCTTTAGCCTAAATGGAAATTCAAGTTAGACGAGTTAGAAGTTGCCAAACATGTCTGAGAGATGAGACTTAAGCTAATCCATGTCCGAATAAGCAGCCCCAAGATGACTAACTAATCCACAGTTGCATTGTATTTCCAGCCACTATTCATGAAAAGCAACATCAGCAACTGTTTAAATATTTAACATGTGCACTGAGTGAATTGTATCTCCTCCTGTATGTGTCTTTCTGTAGAATTGCAGGTCACCCCTTGGCCCAGAATGAGCGCTGTCTTCACATGTTTCTGCAAGAGGAAAGCATTGACCGTAACTACATTCCTGGAAAAGTACGACACTAGGGTTACTGAGGGAGATGGGGTTGGGTGGGGTTAAACGCTGGGATGTAGAATGGACTCTTTTCTGCCTTTCTCTTTCCTCACTTTTGTCTTTACCTCTCCCAGTCTCTCTCTTATACTCTCATCTGCCTCTCCCTTCCTTTCTGTCTTTCGGTCTGTCTTTCTTTCTCTCTCTGTATACCATTGTAAAGTCATATTCACTTTATCTTGGAGGTAGAGTATGTTGTTCTACTGTACACCAGGACATCTTTGACTCTTCCCCTGTGCATTTGTTTTATAACTGTAAAATAAGGAAAGCAACCCTCTGTAGGATTTGGCTCTCTAATCACTTCTTTCAGGAGAAAAATGTACGATACATTCAGTCTTTCTCCCATGAGTGTCATATATTCATGATTGTAATATAATGTGAATAAAGTAGAATAATGTCTAAATGTGTGTTGGCACTAATGTGTACCATGGAGATGCATGCACACAGTAAATAAGTGTTTCTGATCCTGTTTATTCTCTTTTCCTTTTTTTTTTTTTTTTTTTTGTAGGTATGAATGAAGTAAGTTTGTTTCATTATTGACATCCTGTCTTTAAAAGCTTTTATGAAAATCACAGGTGGTTGCATGGGCACAGCAGAGACCAAAAGTGATAGTTCACAGATACTTAGATTGTAAATCAATACAGATATATTTGGAATAAATACATTAGAAATCTGACTGCAATCCACCAGGATACCCTGTAAATCTGTCACATACTTTATATGTAATCATACAAATTTATGAAGCTGTGTTGCAATGATTTTGTGTACGCCCATGCTATTGCAAAGGGAAGAATATTCTGCAAGCTTTTGATTGGTGATATTGAATGTCAATAAAAGCAACACAGTCTTCTCAGAAAATGTGGGTTGCAGAAGTTTCTCAGTGTACTAATATCTGACAAACCACTACTACTGTAGAGTTATGTGAACTATTGTTTAATAGGGATTAAATACATGACCCATGGCTAGAGCACTTTTAAACCTTTGTGTCCCAACTAATCCTCTCACTCCTTGTTATTATCAACCGTACTAATAATTGGCTGCATGGCAAGCTTGCACGCTTCTTTGTGACATCTGTGTTAGTTTGGCTTACAGAAAATGATTATTTCACGTGCCTCTAATCATCATCTGTGCTGTTTGTACTGTTGATTCAGATGTTAATTTCTTGAATTCTCTTTTTGGAAATGTTTTTCCAGGCATGGACTCGGTATTGTCCTAATACAAAAAGAAAATGTTAGTTGTCGTTTTCCTGTCAAAACACACATTACTTAGTCTGTGTCTGAAAAACAATGTTCACATTGAATTCTGCCATGAAACCTATATGGATATATACTGTGTAATGATAGTAATGTAATGTGCAGTTTATCATGGCTGTACTTCTGAGTCTACCTATTCAACATTATATGAGATGGTCTACCAGTTCTACATTGTATACTATATGTGAAGAACATTTTACCTCAAAACAATGTAGACCGTAAACAGTTCAATTTAATTTCCATACACATAGCAGAAATAAATGTCAGGTGCATTCCTCTTACTGCGTACAGGCCACATACAAGCCGCAGAAAATGTGAGTGGCTGCAGGCTGTGTCTTGGCAAATAGACTTCACTTTTTTTTTTTTGCCACCTCAAGTGGTCAGCAACCATCAGATACAACCGTGTAACACAAGTCACCACCTCCCAGGGTGGATGATAGAAAACCTCTCCGCTGGTTGATGCTTCAGATGCGGTATTGGTGAAGCATGATGCATGACCGCCCGTCAGCCCAGGGTACAACTGTTACCATCTCATCTTGAAAACCACACAGTCCTGTGCAATGTACAATGCTTAGCTGTTATCATATCAGCTCTGTTAGCCGCCTGCCTAACAGGATAGGGGTCAGTTACATTTCAATGCATAAAGTCAGTTGTAATTCAGCAGTTAAGTACAGCGGCAGAAGAGCAGTCGCATTCAAGGGTCTTTCAATAGACATCTGTTTAAGAGAAAATGTTTTAATGTCTTTGATTCAATTTCTACTTACTGACTTGTTTAAATTAAAATGGAATTGACCCCAACTTGGAGACCTGGAGCCATATTCTCACACCGTCCCAGCATGCCAATCCAGAAATTGAAGAGTTTCATTCCAAAACGAATTATCAGTTTGAAAAAAGATGACACCTGTGCTTAAAAGATTTACTTTTAAATACAAAATTCAAACAAATTGTACCACTTTTTGAATGAGAGTCTAACTTAATTCCAAGTAACTCTTTCACACTTGGATGCTCTAGGCTATATTTTAGAGGTATTGATATTTTTTCCCTCCAAAATGGATGAATAGTATTTTGGAATATAACTCTTCAGTTGGTCTGCAGGTCAAAAGCCTATTTGTTTTCACTGTGGAAAACAAATGTACATTTAGATATACCAGGGTTTAGGGACTCTGTGACTTGAGCTGTGCACCCCTAGTCCAGTGTCGTGTCTTGTGCTCTGTAGGCCTATAATCAAATGCAACTGTATGTGTATGTGGGACACTGAACTAAACAGGTTTCCACATATGTCTGGAAATGTATGGAACATGAGTATAATAATTTCCCAGTCTTCAAAAGTTTTGGAAATGGTCAAAAAGTCTGAAAAAGAATGGGGTGAAAAAACATACCAATGGAAAACACATTTTACATAATTGTGATATTTGTTGTGAAGAATATCCTTCCACTAGAAAGTGATATTGCCTAGTTGGCAGTCATTTTACGTTGTAAAAATTGGCATATTTTGGTAAGCACCATATTGAACACCCAAGTCTTCAAATCCAGTCAGGAAATTAAGATCTGGGAAAAGTATGTAACGTTTTGATAGAAAATGTGTTGGAACCCTGACTAAAAAAAAAAAAAACAGTATTACTGCTTTGTGCTACTT
Source organism: Monocentris japonica (assembly GCA_900323365.1). NCBI lineage: Eukaryota > Metazoa > Chordata > Actinopteri > Trachichthyiformes > Monocentridae > Monocentris > Monocentris japonica. Next base: position 1,763 of record OOFE01050681.1, on the reverse strand, counting down.
TATCGGTGCATCAATACTGTTATAAGTATTGGGTAATTGGGAGATCTTACATTGTTTCTCATGTTCTCTCTCTCTCTCTCTCTCTCTCTCTTAATCTCGCTTTCTCCCTTGTTGGGAAGACCATACAGACTGCTGGAGCTGCCCCATGTACATTTATTTCTACATGTCATATTAAAGCTGGTGCAAATGTCAGAACTAATGAGTATCAATGATATAGAAAAACTCCTCCTGCTCCTGGACAAAACCAAGTAAGAGATCAAATGTATAAATTGTTTGGTATATCTTGATTTAGCCATTCCACATAGATAATTTGAATTAATCGTTGAAAACAAAAACTTTTTTTTTTTTTTTTTTTTTTTTTTTACAAGGAATATTACATTGTTATGAATGTCTTCTTAATTGTTTGGACGTTCAAGTTAAACCATGTCATTCCCTGCTTTCAGTAGTGTTTCCTTTTGCTTGTGGAGATTTGATGTCGATGATGACCTCCCAAAGTCAAGCAACATGTAGCATTATCAAAAAGAGACAGTAAAGTGGCATTCCATATGTCTGAGCATTTTTCCATGAAAATGAAACCGAATTTTGTGTTCTTGACATGCTCTTGCCCACCATCGTTCAGTGATTACATGTTATTTTAACCCTGCTGTCTTAGTTGAATCATCATGCCTAAGTTCTGGCTGTGTGCTGTCAAATCAGCTATTGGGAATGTTAAGTCAGGTAAATAACCATATCCAAGCACTGTGACAAGAGGTTCAATATGAATAAACTTTCATTGTTTAAAGAAGTAATCAGCATCTAGTTTATTGACCTGAGATGTGGCTTGTTCTGCTCTTATTTCCAGCTGTTTAGTTATTTCTATCATTATTGTGAAGCGTATTAATACACGTTATAATTGCGGTTTCACTATGGGTGAAGAGGAACTTCTTGTTTGTATCCACCAATAAAATTCCCTGCTGCCTGCTTTGTCATGTCTAGTAGTCTCTTTTCAGTCCACAAAACAAATCAACAAAAAGTGAACTTAACACACATTTCATTTCATTTTGTTGTTTGTGACTACTGTAAATATAAAGGAATTATAACAAAAAAAAGATCTCAAGTCTTATTATATATTGTTATATTACAGGAGTTACCCTATAGCATACCATACCATATATCACAGAGTTGTGGGAGTAGAAAGAACTATGTCAGACTGACAGATGACCTAATTTAACAAAAGTGAAAAAAAAAGACTGAATAACTTAGAAACAAGACTAAATTACAACTTGATGAGAATTGTGCTTTTGATAGTCAAAGCTTACGCAGTTTTTTCTGAGGGTTTTATTTTGGAGGTTATTTTACCCTCTTAAATTTTACAACTTAGATTCAACTTTATTGTCATTGCACAGAGTACAAGTACTGAGACAATGAAATGCAGTTTGGCATCGAACCAGAAGTGCAAATAGTAAAGTGCAGAGTGTGCAAATGTACAGTGGTAGATAAATATGAAATAAACAGTAAGGGCTAGATATGAATATGCTGTATGTACAGGATGAACAATAATGACAGTATAAACAGTATTAACAGGATATATGTTTAATGACAATATGAACAGTATTAACAGGTAACAAAATATATGTAATAATGACAGTATGAACAGTATTAACAGGTAACAAAATATATGTAATAATGACAGTATAAACAGTGTAAACAGAATAAACAGGCTACAAAATGTATGTGAAATGTGTATAAAAATATAGGTGCAAAAAGAATATATATAGACATAT
>OOFE01050680.1:55720-101985 GCA_900323365.1 Monocentris japonica | reverse complement strand
ATTGTGTAGGTCCCCCTCGTGCCGCCAAAACAGCTCTGACCCGTCGAGACATGGACTCCACAACAACTCTGAAGGTATCCTGTGGTATCTGGCACCAAGACGTTAGCAGCAGATCCTTTAAGTCCTGTAAGTTGCAAGGTGGGGCCTCCATGGATCGGACTTGTTTTTCCAGCACATCCCACAGATGCTCGATCGGACTGAGGTCTGGGGAATTTGGAGGCCAAGTCAACACCTTGAACTCTTTGTCATGTTCCTCAAACCATTCCTGAACAATTTTTGCAGTGTGGCAGGGCGCATTATCCTGCTGAAAGAGGCCACTGCCATCAGGGAATACCGTTGCCATGAAGGGGTGTACTTGGTCTGCAACAATGTTTAGGTAGGTGGTACGTGTCAAAGTAACATCCACATGAATGCCAGGACCCAAGGTTTCCCAGCAGAACTTTGCCCAGAGCATCACACTGCCTCCGCCGGCTTGCCTTCTTCCCATAGTGCATCCCAGTGCCATCTCTTCCCCAGGTAAATGACGCACACACACCCGGCCGTCCACATGATGTAAAAGAAAATTCATCAGACCAGGCCACCTTCTTCCATTGCTCCATGGTCCAGTTCTGACGCTCACGTGCCCATTGTAGGCGCTTTCGGCAGTGGACAGGGATCAGCATGGGCACGCTGACCGGTCTGCGGCTACGCAGCCCCATACACAGCAAGCTGCGATGCACTGTGTGTTCTGACACCTTTCTATCATAGCCAGCAGTAACTGTGTCAGCAATTTGTGCTATTGTAGCTCTTCTGTGGGATCGGACCCAGCCTTGACAGGTGCCATTGTAACGAAATAATCAATGTTATTCACTTCACCTGTCAGTGGTTTTAATGTTGTGGCTGATCGGTGTGTATACGTGTGTGTGTGTGTGTGTGTGTGTGTGTGCATAGGATAGGCTTTTATTGTCTCAAAGGAAATTTGTCTTGAACACATACAGTACCTGCTGTTTAAAATACAAATAACATAGTGCATACATACATACACAAACTGTCACCAATCCACATGTACACACAGACTTACATACACAGACTGCCAGCAACCAACAAGCTGCACACTGCCCATCATACAACACACCTCATCGACATAAAAGATGTACATGTGTGCAATTAAAATTTAGAGCAGCTTTACAGGGGTTAGGCTCTGGCTAGCTTATCACTTATGGCTTTGATGGACAAGGACACACAGGAGTTTTTAAAGCGGTTAAACCTGCACTAGGGACTCTGCCTGAGGGAAGAAGCTGGTACTCAGGGTGAAGGATATGGTGGGGTCTGAAATAATCTTCTGTGCCTGTCTGGTGATTGTTTCATCAAAGACAGCCTGGAGTGTGGGATGCTGCCTAACTCCCATGATTTTCATGGCTCTCTGTGTTAGCCAGGCCATGTGGGCTTTCAGCTGTACACTAATGTTGCCAAACCAGGCTGAGATGTGATATCGCAGGATGCTCTCACCTACAGCATGGTAGAAGAGGAGCAACACTTTCTGGTTGACACCAAAGACCCTCAGCCTATGAAGGAAGTGTAGCCGCTGTTGGACCTTAGCGCAGACGTTTTCTACTTGAACACTCCCATGTCAGTTTGTTGTCAATGTGTATGTCACTAAAATAACTTCCTTTAAGGTTAGACAATTAAAACAACTTCAGTTAAGGTTAGGTTTAGGCAACTAAAACAGTTTGGTTTCGGTAGGATATCTGGGCATGGTCTCAGATGACCAAAACCGTACCCTAACCTTAACCAAATTGTTTTAGTTGCCTAAACCTAACCTTAACTGATGTTGTTTTAATTGTCTAACCTTAAATCAAGTTGTTTAAGTTGCCTACCCTTAACCCTAACCTGAATGCCAACCTTCACCAAAGTTGTTTTACCGCAGTGACAGGTTATGTGGCTGGCCATGCGTATATAGTACGAATCAATGGGTAGGTATTGTACAAATCAAGGGTGCATAACTTTTTCATAAGACACTGTATCATAAAGCGTTGTATGAGAACACATTGCATTCAGTGGATAAGAGCAGGTTTTTCTGTTTAAAAGGTGAGAGCACTACTTTAATATGAAACTCATTTAGGTGTTTATGTTTAGGCAAATATTCTCAGTATCCTCAAAGCCTGAGTCCCATTGATTGTCAATGGGGAAGCTCCAGGCTAGCTTCAAAAAAATTTCCTTTCCCATAGAAATAATGTGATTTCTTAAGTTCAGAGGTATTGCCCTTTGAACATCCAATTCCCTGGCTGAGCTTGGTTCACTTGAACAGAATTTTCACATGGTGAAATGTGAAGATTGTAGCTCGACTAGGTTTAGAAATTCATTTGATCCTAGAGCCATCAAATGAATGGTATTTTCTCTCACATCTTCACAGACACACTCCTTGACCTACTGCTATACGCTTACATGGCGAACTGATGATTCGACAATGATGTTAACATGGGTCTTCACCTTGGGATCTTAACCATGCATTAATTTGCCACGGACAGTCAGGTTTGGGAGTTCAACAGATATGTAGCGTGAACGAGTGTGCACTTCTGCAGTTTCTAGTGGGTGAGTAGCAATAGTGAGTTATACATTATTGTGAATGAGTCTCTATGGCCTGTTTCCCATAATAACCTTTGTAAACCTTTGTTTACCTTTGTAAATGTGTACATTAATAGAGACATGTATGTTCAGAGAGTGGTAACTAGTGGTTACGACTTACATGACAATATGTTGGAGGAGTGACAACAATAGGGAAAAATGTAATGTTATCACCTCTTCCTGTTTGACCTATTTTAATAGTAAAATTTGAACACGCCACCACTGCACAGAAATTAGGCATTGTCTTTGTTTTGTCAGGGAAGATACAGACTTTACTTTTCCTTCTTCAACATTGGTAAGCATTCTCCAAATATTATGTGACAGGCCTCTGTTAACAGCAAAGCTCTGCAATTAAGATTATATCGAATAATGCAAGCCTACAGTAAACATGTTATGCAACAAAAATGATTTTGGTTAATCAGTGACTGAGTGAAATTGTGGGGAACAATTATTTAAGTAGTACTCATATATATTTGCAATATAAAAATTAATGCAATAAAGCATACTGAAAATTTTATTTTCATGAAAGCAAAAACTTTGATGTTACTCATATACAGTATCATTTCTGAACAAGAGCTTATTTGAATCCCATCTGTCATTATGTCAAAGCTATAAACACTGTTATTTTTGATTCCTCATGTGAGGGTTGATAGCAACATCTTGCTCTTCAAATTTTGTTCAAAATTGCACATATTTTTAATATTTGAATTATATCTAGGTTGTTTATATCAAAAGCTATCATTTGACTATATCTAGAGGGCTTTATTGTACCTTCACCACTGCTCTTTCCTACATCAAATACAAATATATCCCCAGACTTTTTCAGTGCCTGCTATTGCACATTTTTCCTTGAGCCCCGAGCCATAAGCACTACACACCTAGACAATGGGGTGTCAAGTCTCACAAAAACAGTGTTGATGATTCTTGGTAGAGGATCTACTAAACAAAAACAAACAAAAACTGTAATGTCTAAATGCTTTGCAGTTCTGTCCCAAATCTCATATCAACAATCAATGGTGCCACTATGGAGGCCCAGTGGAACGAGACTGGAACGAGATGCACTGGAACGAGGCGCCAGCACTGGATTGCTGCAAGCTTCCAGCAATTGAAACCAATTGCTTTCAACTGCTGGATGCATTGAAGTGCACATCAAACCACCTTGACGAGTCTACTCCGAACTTGACCAAAACACTGGCCAAAGCACCGCTATCTAATATGGATGGAGAAAAGCCCATCAACAAGATCCAAAAACACACTATGATATATTATTGCAAATTAGAAATATATAAGCAAAGTATTGTTCCTTGTTCTGAGGTGATTAAGTGATTCTGTATAGATCTCACTTTAAATTTGCACCTTCTCTGCACAAACGCGCCTACATATCCATGTACTCACTATTTTAGTGTTTCTTCCGAGTAATTTACCCTTTCATGTAGTCTTCTGTTAACTTAAATGTGATATATTTACATAATCATATTTGCCTGCATATTCTCCATTTCAGAATTCCATAGTTTTACAGCACAAATGCAAACCTTGTGTTCTTGAGGTGAACATCTCCATGTACTTTTTGGGATAATGGACTTTTGAAGTTTGTAAACCCCGTAAATACAGTTTGTGTGTTTACATGCACATGCACACAGCTGCTTTTCTTAGAGTATATCCATAGCCATGCTGTTTGCTTTTGTTTAACTTAAGCTCTCACAGTGACTACATTTCAAGTTTGGACAGTATTACATTTGTTCTGGTAAATATAATCGAATAATCGAATGACACAAGTCTGTGGCAATCTACAATATTTCTCACAATTTAGGAATCATCCGATGACAAAAACAACACATACTAGGGGTATGTGTAATCTCGCCAACCTTTTGTCAGCAAATTACTGCTCCACAGGGAAATAAAAAAAAAAACTTTTGAAATAATGTGTAAATCAGTAGAGGAAAATGAATCAATATTATGTGGCCTGCCTTGCTGTGAATATACAGCAAAGCAATTTGGTGTAAGCAGAACAAATTTATCACTTTAACAACTACTGCTAAAAATGTAAATGAAAGAAAGCCAGTCTCTGCATTTCCAAGTATAAATCAAACACACATGCTTGAAATCAGAGAGGTATTTACTCCAATACATGCTCTTTGTAACTTAAAGTGGAATGTATGTATGTATGTATGTATGTATGTATGTATGTATGTATCTATCTATCTATCTATCTATCTATCTATCTATCTATCTCTCTATTAGTAGCAGTAGTTGTAGCAGTAATTCTTGTAGTGGCAGTACTATAAAATGAAACAATAATGCAATATTGCTTGAGGCAATACCTAATCAATAATGTACAACATTAAAAACAAAATAGCAAAACATGAGTTTAGACCTTTCTCCTGTGGATTCAACAGCACCAACAAGCTGCATCTACAATATCCCCTGCTCTGGTTTGTGGAACACTTATATTATATATATATATATTGTATATTTCTAGGCTTGATCTGTGTTAAAAGGCTTTACTAGAGCAAAGTCCACCTACAGTAGGATTCCTGATATTATCTCAAAGCAGTCAAGAGTGGGCTGACTAAAAGCAGTCATGCTCCAAGTTTTGTAAGGATCCGATGCTGAAGGACATTGAGAGAAAGAGTGGGAAGCCAACATCCTATGAATAAGTCTTCACTCTGAGCACTCACATGAAAACAAGGAAAATAAATTCACTGGATGGAATAAGTACAGCCTAACTAGGCAAATGGTTAGTGGTGAAATGGTGGATGCCTTTGGAATTTATTGCACAAAAAATTGCATACAGTGCGGTCCATAAGTCTGAGTCCACTACCAAGAACTCTTTTGTTACATTACATTACATGTATTCATTATATGTGTGTGTATACATATATATACACAGTTGCAATCGGAAATATTCAACCCCCCAAAGATTGTAAGGATTTACCAATAAAAGTTTTTTCAAAGAGCTACATTTTGCTTTGGATGACTTCTTTATCAATTGAGTGATACATAAAATCAACAAAGAAAATGTGTGATGTAGTATTCGTGAGTAACAGAATATTTTGTTATAGCCATGTCACAATTATTCAACCCCTATGTAATATTGCTGTTTTTAAAACCTTCTGCTCGTTTTTATGGCCTAAAGTGGAGTTAAAACATAATTAAGCCTTTGGGAAGTCTATAATGATCCTTAATTTGCTTCAGCTGTGATGCGTATATAAACCCCACCCATGAAGGTGTTCAAGGTGAGTTGCAATCATGGGTAAGACTAAGGAGCTTTCACAAAAGCTGAGAGAGGAAATTATTTCATTGCACCTGAAGGGCATTGGGTAGAAGAAGATTTCCCAAAAACATAAGAGACACCATTGGGAGCATTATAAGGAAGTTTAAAAAAAATTTCATCAAGAACCTTTAGCAACTTAATCAGGACAACTAAGAAAAACCCCCATGTTACTGCAAAACACCTACAGGATGACCTGACTTCATGGCCAGACTCCAAGACGCACTTGACCACGAGGAACATCGAAGGTCGACTAGAATATGCCAGGAGGAATTTGGATAGGACTGCAGAGTTTTGGGAGACAGTTCTATGGACTGATGAAACTAAACTGGAACTGTTTGGACACATGGACCAGCGGTATGTCTGGCGTGAGAAAGGCCAGGCTTATGACCAGAAGAACACCAACCCCACGGTCAAGCATGGAGGTGGGTCATTGATGATGTGGGGATGTTTTTCTGCTGCAGGAACTGGCAATCTTGACCGTGTACCTGGCATCATAGATTCCCAGAAATACCAGGCCATTTTAAAGTGGAACATGATGCCTTCTGTTGGGAAATTGATCATTGGACTCTCCAGCAAGAAAATGATCCCAAGCACACCTCCAAGTCAACCAAACCTTGGTTGAGAAATAGATCCTGGAATGTCCTGGAGTGGCCTTCTCAGTCCCTGGATTTAAATCCCATTGAAAATCTTTGGTGGTGGGATTTAAAGAAGGCAGTTGCAGCACGGAAGCCGTCATACATCAATGAGCTAGAGGCTTTTGCATGTGAAGAATGGGCAAAGCACTTACCAAAAACGCTTATTAGAAGTTATATAGGCTAAAGGATGCTCCACAAAGTACTGAAGCTGGGGGTTGAATAATAGTGCACATGCACATTTGTGAAAAGAGTTACATTTTTCATTTGAACTCAAAGTAACTAAAATATGTATCAACAATTTTTTTTTGTTGTTTAATGAGGCTTTTTGTCATATATATTTTCATTAACCTCGATTCACATCACTATGTCTTTCGAGGTGAGGGGTTGAATATTTCCGATTGCAACTGTGTGTGTGTTTATAGTTTAATATAAATAAAACAAATAAGCAAGTGCTAGGAGGAAGGGTCAAGGTAGGGTCAGGGTTTAATCATTTATCAAAAACTAACACTAATTCCTTTTTCAAAGTTAAAGCATTAGCAGTAGCAGCAATAATGCATGGCGGACCATATCAATTTAGTTTAATTTACGTGTTATTATTTGAATGAAACATGTGGGGTGACAACAATTTGAGAAGGCCTTACCAAATGGTCTGCAAACAAGATATTCAGATATATTTCAATTTCACACGAGCATTTCTGAAATATCTAAAAAAAAAAAAGATTTGTATTAGTCCTAAATAATGTATTCTCGAATAAGTATCAGAGTCAAAAAATTGTATTTGTTTTTGATAAAAGATGAAACAAACAGTTCTTTTGGACCCCACTGTATAATCAATGCAATATGCATCAAAATTACAATAAGAATCTAACAGTTTCAGTCAAAAGCATATTTGGTGAACAGAGTTATGGACAGCTAGCAGTTTCCCTGCAGAGCTCCTTTAATCACTCAACTACAAATGCCACAGCAATCTGTCAGACTCTGAGGCAAAAAAAAACATCCTTTAGGCCACCAAAGGTGCAATACATTTTGGCAGCCATTTTATACACTGTGCATCAATCCAATGCAATGGTATGATGCTGCTGTCATCACAGACAATGGAGAAGCATTACTCTCACCTTGGTTATAGAAATGTAAGGTTTTCAAGTTTTATGGTTAGGTAGTGGTAATGCTGACGCAAAGAAAAAAGAAAGATGTATACAGTATGCATTCCTATGTTTTGCCCATTTTTTTTGTAAGTTAGTTCATTACCTCCTACATATGTTGAAATTGTATTTACCAACTAGTTCAGATTTCTTTTAACTAAGCACAGCAGACTCAATAAAAAATATCTGACTAATTAATATTAAAGCATTAATTGTGTCATTATGTCCTCTAGAGTTATTCACATTGTAAGTCAGGGCAAAAAGTTACCCACGTAGATTTATGGTAGTCTGTTTCCCTGCTGTGTTTGGGGTATTAAATCTTCCCTTTTGACAAATATACCCATCAAATCTGTAGTTCCTGTGCTGACAGGAGTGGAGAGAGAGCTGGATATTGCCATGATCCCACTTCAATTTCACAAAGGGCATGACCCTGGTCATCCCCGACCATGCACAGTGATGATGGATAGGTGAGATTCATTTCCAGACCAAATCTAAACAGGCAGGAGGCCTGCAGAGTGAAGGCCAGACCAGAGAGGACAGACTGTTTTGCCCACAAAGAGGACTTAGGACTCATTTACACCAAGCATGTTTGGAGAAGTTTATTCAAAGTCTGGAGTGCTTGCTCCTTTAGTTCAGTTTGTTTGGGCAGGTGAGAACTGCAATGCATTCCTCTTCCAAGCCAAACCGTTGTGTGGTTCATTCAATCCAAACCAACTACAGAATAGCACAGTTTTATGTATAAGAACAGGATGTTGACTTGTGACAGCAGTTGCTCATGCTTGGAAAGCCTAGCATAACATAAAGGAAGTGCAGTCTGGACTGATCCAGCTATTTCTTTATGTGTTCTTAATTGGTATTAACACCAAAGAAGGTAAATTACAGCAAAAAGCACAGACAAGTCCATCATGCTTAGCTAAACTCACAGGGACTGGAAGTGGATTTGTTTGGACGCAACAAAGTAAACTTTTCCACTACGACTCATACCAAAGAAAATGAACGGATAAAGGTGATCACCCCATATTCTCACCTTCACTCCTGTAGTCCTCCTGAGAGCCGAGTAGACTCAAGGCTGACAGTTGGTGACTGGAGAAAGCTGGCCAGTCAGGAGTCACCAGGCCGCTGCTGTGGTCTTGTCGAGGTCTGCTCCGTGAGCTGAGCAACGACGAGGAGCTGTCTGGTTTCATTCGTAACACTGCCGCATATGATATAGGCCGTGCTGCTACACCTTTGGCGATGTCTGAAAAAAAGGAACACACAATTAAGACACCTTGAGTTGTAATAAAAAAAATGTCATACCTTTTGACGAATAGTTACAGTGACTGAGTGTAAAATGGGTACTAACTGCTTGAGAGTGATGCAAATTCAGTCATACATTTACACTTACAGTACATATAGGGATATGTATGCAAAATGTATGGATAGAAAGTATATACATGATTGAAAGAATGATGCATAAGTAGCTTAGTGGCTTAGAAATATAATATGTCTTGTTTGATTATTTATTGTATTGGGAAGTGTGTATTCTACTATTCTCTACATGTTTTGTGGAGTTGAGTACAATTCTGAGAAGGTCAGGTCCAGATCAAATACTGACTGTTGAACATTAAACCATCAAACAGTTGAAACAGAGTGAAATTCAAATACTATGAGGAACAATGTGCACCAATAATATTATACATGCAGGCATCCTGACAGAAACACAGCAATAAGTAGAGATAGCTACAGTAAGGAGGTGTCAAGATTCTGAGAAATCTCTGAGTGAAATCTGTGAAAACATTCACATTCTCCTCTCTCAAAGTACCACTGGTTCACTGCATATACATCACTGTCATCAAAGTCCAAAACTGAGTAAAATGGTAACTGTAACAGAACAGGAGAGAAACAGCTTCCTTTAAAGTGAAAGACTACACAGAGGTCCACAATAATATACTCTCTGAAATGTAAGCTAGAATTGAGGCTGTCACAACACATCACTGTCACCCTGTTCTTCTAATACTTACTTTACAGGAATACAATCCGCTTGATAAGGCAGAAATTGCCACTATCTTGTCTTTTATGATAAATACTCTATAACAAATCAAGATTAGACACAGAATTATTGTCACTCATGACAGCTGATAATTAATACATTTTTCCAAGGCAACTGTACAACACCACTACAAAAAAGCTGAAAGTACTGAACATAGGAAAGCTGTGCTGTGAAGATATAGCGCTTAAAAATGTAAAAGACTAGAAGCTTGAAGTTCAACAAGAGTCTAATCAGAGCCCTGGAAAGGGTTGTGTTTTGCTCTACATGATAAAGTGCTATGAAAGAACTGAACAAAACTGAGGAATAATTATGTGCCGTTGGGGACTTGCCAGCTGCAAAAATACTGCTATCTGCAAATTTAGAGTGGGCAATTACTGTAGCACATATTCTGGGGAGAAGTGGGATAGGAAACTCTATTTAAAATTAAAGGTATTGTGAGTTTGAAAATTGATAAGCAAAGCAATTAGTAATTGGTTAGTCGTTTATCTTGTTGAGAATCAGCTCAATCGACATTCCCGATATCCATGGCTGGCTGAACAATGCCTTACATTGCAAAAGTCAACGTAACTCAACTTAACGTACCTACTACCAAATATTTCAAAAGATGCTGAATAATCGTTACTAACACCTAACCAGTGTCTGAAAAATGCCCCTGCCCTTGATAACTATATGAAACTTTTTTCAAAATAGCTTTTTAAAGTAGTTGCAATCATCAGCTTTAGCGCCTTTTCATTTTGACTATTGATTTCCTCTTATTTGGTTATTTTTCATTGATTTGTTGCCATGCATGTGTAAATTGCATGTGCTATATTTGTTACTAATATTTGTGGTGCTTTTACCCCTTTTTTTGCTGTGTTCCATGTTTGTTAAGCTTCCTGTGTGTTTTTATGGTGCATTTACCTCAACTGCTTGTTTGTCATACTCTTCTATCTACCATATTTTGAGGGTATATTCTTGCATGAAAAGTGCTTCAATATTTCTGCTTGTATTGCTTGTAGTGCTTTTGAGTATGAGAAAAAGTGTGTTATAATAAATAGGTATTATAATTACTATTATTATTAGTAGTAGTAGTAGCAGTAGAAGTAGTGGTAGTAGTACTAGTACTAGTAATAGAAAGGGAAGAAGCGAGATCTGAAACACTCAAGTTGTTTGTAAGGCAGAGTTTTCTTACAGAAAATACAAAGGTGTCTTTTCCACGAGCCAAAGCCATTAGTCTTAGCCAAGATCAAAGTGAAGCTACATGATATGAATACAAGTTGACTGCAAATCAAGGAGCTGGTAATTGGTGATACGGTGGATACTTTTTCTGAGATTCCTCTTTCAGGTGCTTTCAGGTCTCCTAAATTAGATGAGAAAAGGAATGATGTAAATCTTATGTAGGCCAATGGTTTTGTCAATGTAAAACACTCAAGGGTAAAAGCATTTCAACTGTAACCTGTAACAATGTAAATTTAAATATCAAGAATCCTATCTTCTGTCATTTCTCTTTGTGCAACAGACATCTCATCTTTTCAAGTGTTATTTCTTTGTAACTCATCATTTCATGATTTGATTGTACCCACTCTTCTACCACTCTTATCGTTCACGTGTTATAAATAGGCTGTTGGGTTATTCTATTAATTGTCATTTGATACTTGTGCTAATACCTATTAATAATACCATTTTGCAATATTGTTGTCAAGAACAAGTTAGAAAAGGTCAGATTTTTTTCCAGGACAGTAGCATTACTTCAGTTCAGATAGGGGCTAAATCCTGACAAATACAGCATATTATAAAAGAAAGAGTCTTTTGTCTGTTTGACTGGTGAAGCCAACAAGCGCTCACTCTTGTCAGCTGTCACCTTCATCTGATAAAAGCAGTGACCCTTGCAGATCCCACTGATCCCTATCTTTCAGAGGTTGCAAAATCAGAATCACTCATTGTTGTCGAAAGGCCTGTATCCTGCTGCAATTCAGGGAGCTCTAGAGCAATGCCATGAGTGATCATTTCAGGTCTTAGCATCATCTTCATGATAACATCACCAAAGGAGACAATGGTCATTTTCTACTTGAACAAAGAACAAGAAGCAAAATGCTCCTGCTACTGTGCCACTGCTTTCTCCTTCCTTTTAATATGGACTCAATTTACATTCTTACTTCTTTATAGATTATGTGCTTATTATTGATATGTGCAATTGTCAATCCATGGACTTACTTTTGGGGACATAAGTTAGTATACTTCTAAATTAAACAGCATCCAACTTAGACATCTATTGTCATGAGGGATGTTATTAGGCAGTATGCTTTGAGACGAATGACTTAACATGAAATAAACAAACTGCAAAGATAAGATGAAGCTGGTGGAAAACATTGCAGGTAAGCAGAGTGGAGAATATGGGGAAACATGTATAGGAAACACTGGAAATATCCTCTACATTGTTGGGCTGGAAGAGCCCAAAAGACAATGTATGAATCTTGGGGTTGTCTGCAGCCTCTGGGCTGTAGTGTGAAAAATTAATTAGAATAACATAAGTAGGTGAGACGCTCATGGGTCTCAAGTAGACGGACATGATTAGCCATAGCCTGTAAGATTAATGAAGACCTTCACAGGGAGATTATATTGACTGAGGCTGATTATGCTTGAGACCATTTACTCGGCGGAATATCATTACAGATAGAACAATCCATATATCATATGCAACCCCACCTCACCTCCTATCAGAGCTGACTTCTTACTAAAACCCAGTCTTTTTTCCTGATCCTTGGAGCTCTATGGGGATTTTATGAGTGTAAAATGTGTTGCTTCAACCTTGCCAGAGCAAGAATGAAACTGCAACAGTGTAATATGATATATGGTAGTAATGCTGTTATGCTGTCAAAAGGAGGATAGTGGAACTCTCTAGCTGGGATCCTTTGTCCTTACCCATGTTGTTTCGTTATTATTAGATATCCATACAAGAAGTCACATAGACAATATAGTCCTATCGTAAAAATGTCAATAAGTGAGTTCTGTTATACGTTTTCTGTATCTTTCAATCCTAAACAAATGAAAATACAGGGTTGTTTTTTTTTAACCTCAGAGGCACTTGATAGCAAGGTTCTTTTGACATCAGCACATATTCTCATATTATATGCTCCTGTACTTTAAAATGTCAAAATCCCCAAATCCCTGGATATTGATTTAAGTGTTGATCACTGTACACACCAAACAACAATGATTGCCAAGGCTTGGGTGTTGGGCGTCCAACTGCTCATGCTTACAGAAACCAACAGAATTCATTCTTTTATTCCTGGACCCAAGTTATGAGAGTATGTCACAGCTTGCTAGTTGGAGAATATCAAGCGCTGATGGGGAGGCCGAAAATCTTTCCCAAAATTGTATTGTGTATGGTTCAGCTTTACATACTGATTAATGCTTCATGCCAGCAGTGACCGTGTACGTGGCATTTGGGTTCCTGGGATGTTCGTATGTTTGCACAAAGGACATAGGGAATTGAAAAGTAACTTGAATGTTTTTTTTTTTTACAGTTCTTAGCCCCAATGTCTTGAGAGTGACTTTTAACAATACTCCATAATGCATTCTTTTTTTACATTTATTTTGCAAGGTATATATCATTGCAAGGTCCAGCTCTGTGCACTGCATGCAAATACCCATCCAATTCCTCATAGGAAACCATATTTCTGGCGCAGGACTCCTTTGCCCTTGGTGAAAATGACTTCATGCATCACTTATACAGCACTACACATCTATATTCCCCGCAACCCACTTTTAATATTGAGATACCTTCAGAGTTAGCTGAGGCACAGTTGAATTACCATACCGCACTTAACACTCCAAGCAACATTGTAGTTCAATCAGGGGCGGACTGGGGGAGACTGGCTCTAGACATCATGCCTGCCCAGCCCACTTTCAAACATGAGAGAAATCTAATTGTGTTGCCCTCTCTCCTTACTCTGTGCTTTAAATATGTATAGAACACAAAAGGACAGGAAAGTGGAGAAGCGTAGAGAAGGAAATAGAATATAACAGATAGGTTACTGCATTCAAAGATAACGTTTTCAGAAACAGAACAGTAGGTTAACAATCCACTCTACAGACCATCATGTCAAAAGTATCACAATAGAGAAACACCACATCACAGCCCATTACATACAGTCAGTCTGTGTCCAGTCAGTGTCCAACAGCCTCTCGTTTTTAGCTAGCAGTGCTAAACAGATGCTTGTGCAAAGTGCTGTTTGTGACACCTACTGCCCATAATGTTGAAAACCAGTTTGATGTGCAGCACTCTTGCTAAAAGGTGATGCATTTCTGATAGCTGTGAATGCTACAAAAATGCTCAATCCTCATTGCTATCTTGTTTTTTCTGTGGCATTGTTTTAAAATTGAAAGACAAAATGTTGGTATCGAGCCAACAGTGATTTAAACATTTGACAAGGCACTGCTAAATTGTTAATGTGTGGATGAATGGTGAGAGGGAATAGAGATCTGATAAAAGTCTGTTGAGAGCCATCCCTCTAAAATGACCCAGTAGGAATGAGTTCATAATATTTCTCCCAATGCCAAAGAAAAAACAAAGCCAAGAAAAGTAAAGACCTGTCTTTGCTTGTTGTGAAGACACCAACATGCCTGAGGACAAAACAGATATATGGAGTGTATCTTCTTTTCAGGCTTTTTATGTGATGCCTATGTAACTTATCTCTCATTACACAAAAATATGTGAATTTATGGAGCTACAGTACTGTATATTTGTAGATATCAGAAGATATAGGCCAGCATTGTATAAACCGACACAAACAGACTCATATACAGTATGCACAACACACATAATAGTGGTCATTACTTATATGCCACATTTAAAATGGATATTTGAATGTGTGTTCAATTTTCTACAAAATGAAAACTCATGGCACAGTTTGTCTCAAAACATATTAAATATTTGTCAAATATATTGAATCCACATGGTGAAATAACTGAAAAGCTCTGCATGTCTGGAATCAGTAGACGCACTGAGTCACCAGAACACCAATTGGAGTCAATATGAGTTTACCACTCGAGTAATCACAGTCAGGCACATACTATATATCCATGTCCTTAAAATCATCGAGTGAACCGAGTGTTCACCTAATGGCATTAATTTAGGATGTTATCGTTGCCAAAAGGTTAATGAGTCTCAGTTGAAGACTTTTGAAGACTGTTTTAGAAACTGGTTTTAGCTGTAGAGCCATGAACAAATGTGCAAAACCAGAAAACAAAGCTCCTTCTCTGTAATGTGAGACAGATGCACAAAGGAGAATGTTTTTTTTCTGAAATTTTATACTCAAAAGTAGTTTTATCAGTTCCATACCAGAAAATCTACTTTTGTTATACCCAAAAAATCATCCAAGGTACTGTCACGGCTATGCTTTCCACATTTTTTTTTTTTTTCATTCTCTGTGGAGACATGCAACGGTACGAAAGATGGAGGAGTGGGAAAAACTCTTCTTCCTTGTTTATAACTTCTGGAGGTAGTGGTAAATTTTCACTAACTACATAGTACCACAAACTGTTTTAAGGAATATGAATAAAATACAGCGAGCTCCAGAAGTATTTGAACAGTGAAGTATGTTCTGATGTGTTGGCTCGCTGGTCCTATTACTTTGGATGTGGAATGATGATGTTTAAGTACAAAGTGTAAGTTTTAACTTGACGATTTAAAAAAACTACAAAATGTGTTGGACAAGGACCCTGTACTACAGCATACCTTAAAGACCAAGTTTTTGGAAGATTGGCCTGTTGAGTAATGAAGAACACAGACACCAAAATCATCCAAGTGTCACAGGTAGACAGTTTGCTGTGGTACTCAATGCTAACATTATCCCCAAAGGTAGAAAAAGATAACTTGTAGCAGCTCTAAAGCTAAATGCTAAGTAATTTTAAATGACGTGCAGCTTAGTCTGGCAGTTTTTTATAGGAGATTGGTAAATTATCTACTTTTCCTGTTTACACAGGAAGCAGATGTGGTGGGCGATGGAGACTCTGTACAGCTAAAATCACTGCGTAGTGGATGAATATATGGTTGCTCACCTGAAATAGTTCCAAAATAAACTTGGCTACAACAGCTATATTGCTCTCTATACTGCGCAGTGATTTTAGCTGTACAGAGTCTCCAATATTAAATGTGTTTGAATATATATAATATTTAAACACAAAACACCATTGATAATGCAGTTATACTGAGTTAAAACATAATTAATTATACTTGCACAGCATATTTTCTGGAGTGTTATGATAGTTGAAACGGTCATGTCAGTTAAGAGATGAGCAGACAAGGTCACTATATTATTATATGATTTTCTATTTAGCAAATGGGCAGAGTATGGAATATGAAGGAAGAAAAATCCCCAGTAAAGCCAAGGCATTTTTAGATGTGACTGTTTTGCAAAGGAGGCAGAAAATAGGTGGCGATATAGCAACAGAGGGTTAAGAAATACCTGAAATTAACAAGTGGAGCAAATGCTGTCAACTGTAAGCAGCCAAGCTACCATGGAACCGAATCCTGAGATCAAAAATCAATGGACAGAATTGACTCAGCACAAACAAATTAACTGCACAAGCCACTCAGACCCTGTATATAAACTTGATAAACCAGTTAAGGACTTAAAGAACAGACAGCAGTAACTACAGATAACGACTTTGTCAGCACTTGATGGATATTTTCACTGTTCAATCTGCAAGGTATTAGGAAAAAATATAAATATAAATTAAGGTAGAGTAAGTCCACTGCCCTAAAAGCTTTTTATGTCATGTACAGGACTTCTTCTTCTTGTAATTATTATTATCAATATTATTATTATTATTTCTTGACAAAACGCATAGGGCCTAGGCTTTGTCTCACAGTAGGTACTACAATATATCGCTGTCACATTCCCAGAGGTCAGAGTAAACTGAGAAAAAAACTGTAGTTGTCGAAGAACAGGCAAAATATGTGGAATAAAGGGGATGGAGTTGCTTTCAAGACCTGACAAATTGCTGTTTTCATCCAAATGGATGTAAGTAAGTTGATACAAAATACAGACAATGTCAATTTTAGATCTTAATGTACATGTATTGATACATAACATCACATTTTTTTACCTTCTATCTAGAATTCATGGAGTTCATGGCGTACATGGCAACAACACCAAAGACACCTTCAGTGGTATTACATTTTGCCTCATATTGTGAAGTGCCTCAAGAAACAGCACAGAAACCAACAGTATTTCGCTAGCGCTACAATTTGCTGAGCTGTGCCACAATCCACCACACTGTCTGTCATTTTATTTTTATTTGACTATCAGAAGTGTTATCAGTTTTACTGTGTAAATAGTTTATTTTGTATTCCAAATACTAAGTTGCAAGTTGTTGTTTTTTTAAATATTGCTTTCCACCATTTGAAAAAAATGATTCCTATTATATACATACTTATCACTGGCAGCACAGTATGGACCACAATTAAAATTATGAAAAATCTTAGGCCCTTTTACTGCAAAACAGCTCTGTTCTTGGGGATAGAATCACTTTTGTTTTTGAAATATTTACTAATGAATTTCAGGTAGCATTTTTCCCCCAAAATGGAAATATTGAGTTTTGGAATAATACCCTTCATATCGTCACATCTTTATATCTTAACGTCTGACAACCTATAAACATAAAACTGCTTCCTGTTACTCTTATTGGTAATTTTCATGATACACTTACAAAATACAATTGCAATTACAGTGGCAAGGAGAATCATTATTCCATATGGATATGCACCTAACTATGGAACTACTGGTTCATAAAGATTGATGTTGACATCTTAAACACAAAGTAGTGACAGACAAGGAAGGCCAAGTTGAGCACAAATGAAAATTGAAGGGATATTTAACTAATACAAATCCATTTGTTCAACCATTTACCACTTATTTACAGATTTATCTAAACCGATCTGACAGCAAAGACAAACAGTAAAGATGTAAAAAAAAATATGTAAAATATTGTCAATATATACAGTTAATTCATGGGTATTTCATAGCAACATCCTTTGGTCAAACATCTGCAGTTTTTCACATATGGTTCAGACTAACATTTGAAGAGTTCCATACAAAACATTAAGCCTGATTTAGGCCCTCATTTGTCTTGCAAAGTTGTTATATTTCCTAATCCTCAGACAGCAATTCACTATCTGCAATCAAGTGAGTTAGCTTTTGTACAGTGTGATACCTAACTCATAACAAATTCATTCAACCTTTCTCCTCTGAAATCTACCACAATAAATTCAGAATTAAACAGTCCCTGCAGACAGGGCCCAGAAGTTGAGAAACGGTTGGTTTCATTTAATAGTATGGTTTAACGAGCAGACCTGTGAAGACAACTTTGTCTGTTTGACTGCCAGTAACACAGCACGCAGAGCGGCTGAGATCATGAACTCTCTTCTGGTGGGTTGAGTGAACCATTAAAAGGGCAGAATCCATTACAAAGACAAACACTTGCTCTAGACCGACCAATGGAGATACCTGATCTCCAAGACTGCTCATGTCACTTATAAACATATGCTATACGGGCAAAAATGAGCAATCCTTCTATAGCTCAATGGATAGAACATGGCACCAACACTCCCCAGGTCAGGGTTTGATTCCCCCTGGGCCCATGCTGAAAATGTATTAACTCATAGTGCTGTAAGGTGCTTTGGATAAATATCACCTTTTTTTCTTTTATGCATTTCTCAGGTAATGCTTTTCATGGTGTGAGTAAGGCCAGGTCAAACCACCCTCACTGTTCAAATCACCTCGACCAAATAGTCAGGACTGAGGACCTGCTTTCGTACGGCCCTATCAGAGACTGACATTTTCCCTCGAGCTCCTGCTGTTTACGGCTACCAGTAGAACTCTGTTGAAAGGGTGTGACAAACCCTCTCAAATCTATGAAAAACTCAAACACCTCACAGCATAGCAATGTTCAATAACCCATGGCATCTTCATTTCTTCTGAGATTTAAATGCAAAATACATCATTTTGTCGACCCTCTTTCCCTCTTCCATAAAATGTGAAAACCACAAGCCTTCTCTCACGTCCATAAGTGATGATTTTCCATGCTGTGTCACATTTACAACAGCATGCTGCCATAGTAGATTTCAGTGTGCACTGTACCATTTCTACTAATATGAGCATTAAAATAGATCTAGTTTACCATTATTATCTCTGATGATTACCCCCAAAAGATTCTCTGAACACTGCCTTTTGAATTTCCTACCTGAAAGGCCACTGATGACAGACAGGAGGAGAAGTGGTTTCCATGGTGACCCCATACTTGTTCAGGAGGGTCCCTTCTGCAAGGCGCTGCAATGTTAGCAGGTCTGTTTCTTCATTAAAGCTGTGCCTAAAAAACAAAGACAAAAAAGCAACTGGTTGGAAGACAGATCCCTGGTTATCACATAAGAGCCACTTCACAGCCAAAGATGAGTTGCTTTGTCCTGTCATGTTTTGTAGACATGCTTGTCTCTAGCGTTTCAGTTAGCTGACTGGGAAATGAGGCAAATGTTGCTTGAAAGGAAACAGCATCTTTAATGATGAAATAATAACAATATGAATTCTCTTACATATATCATTCAACATGAAGAGTTCATAACCAAAATTCTATATATCCATTTTGGAAAGCAAATCCATACATGAACCTCATAATTCAGTATCTTTAAAATATAGGGGTTCTGGACTAGATGTGCTATATTTTTGTCAATCAAGTAAAGTGCGTTACATTTATCCTTTATTAAGTTACCCAAAATCTATTTTATGTTTTTTTGTTGTTGTTTTAAAATGGCGTATATCACATTTCGGAACAAATCTCTATATGCACACAATATGGATAAATGAAACATTGTTTTCATGGCTGATTCACAGAGAATCAGTCCTAAATCTAAATTACATTTTATCCATAGCTTCACGGTAAATGAAAAGTAAATGATGTCCTCACACCATAAAATATCTGTGTGGTAGTGGATAGTAGAACCACAAGACTCTCCACTTTATTACTATACCTTACTCACGTAACTCTACTTGGATAGAAAATATTTCTCCAAAAAATGTGATTTCTTGTTTTGAAATCATATTTCTGGCCATTTCTAGTCGGTGGTGGTGGTAGTAGTGGGTTTTATACTGATTGTGGGTTGCAGGGTAAGGGTGAATATCTGAGACTTTGTTTAAGAGAGCTCGTTTGCATTAATGTGTGTTGATATGAGAGGTCTCAGGAGTCATTTGAATGTGGCTATATGCATTTTTATCACACCGACGTCATGTCTGACCTCTAGGATTATCACAGCCTCATGAAACTTTATATCAAGAAACGAGACACACTGATGATTAAAAAATCTGACTGGTATTGCTGGACAAAGCTAAAGTAACGTTAAAGATAAAAAATAACTTGGAATAAAAAAAAAAAAAAAAAAAAAACCCTGCTGTGGGTGCTATATATACTGCCTGTACAGATCTGCAATACCTGTGACAATAGGCTGTCTGCATGTTTAGATTGTGAACACTTTTTTTAAAGATTCTTTTTTATGGCTCAAAAAACATAACTTCTCCTGTAGAAACAACATATTGAGGCAAATAAATGAGGTTGTAATTACCTTAAAGATCACATTAAAGGTTTTTTTGTATTACAAGGATTTTGTGGCTGTCCTTTTAGCCTCTGATTGTTTTTGCAGACAAATGTATCTGTTATAACATTTGGGCTATGTATAAGCTCATGTGTGGGTGCATTACTTCTAACCTTCTAGCCAAGTTTCTACAGACACTCACACTACTATATAGCATAAGAAACATTTACACAAGCTCTCATGCGTTGGTCAAATAGGCAGAGACCATAATGTCTCAAAACCTCTGTGGTCAATCAATGATTGAGCACTACCACAGTCACAGTCACACTACTAACAAAAAATGAAAGTAACACTGCAATTTAGTTCAATATTCTATAAAATGATATAACCAAACCCTAAAGTTTGTGCTTTCATCATATGAATTGTCAAAACAAGAATAATTCTACTGCTACAACCTGCACTAGAACCATTACAAAGATGGGCATCAAACCAAGACCAAAATTACACATAACAATCACTGATTTTCAGGGGGAAATTATAGGGCAAACACTCCATTATACACTCCATATCTCTATCATTTCAAAAGGTGAAATCCAATTTCTGGACCCCTATTGTGGATGCAAGTCTATTTGCAAACAATGCTAATGGGCCACATTATAATGTCATGTCTTCAGTCTTATATTGTTGATGGTTTATATACTGTATGTGGTATCTATTGTTGACCTTGTCATTCTCCCCCAAAACCAATCATGTCCTAACGCTCACAACAACCCTCCCAATAAAAACAGTGTTTCTTCATCTATCTGATGTATTCTGTCTCTCTGTCTGTATAGATGTCTATCTGGGCATATCCTCTCTCTCTCGCTCTCTCTCTCTCTCTCTCTCTCTCTCTGGCTCTAGGTCTCTCTCATCTTCATTTAACTTGTCCCTGTCATTTAGGACATTAATGCAGTTGCACAGACAGCGCTGAGGGTTGAGGGAAGCATGTCCAGACCCAGCAGGAGTCTTTCCACATTCATCATTTATGCCTCCTTGTATCTGCCTCACCTCATTTGCTCCCTATCCTGCCAGAATGCAGCAGCATTTACAACACAACAGATTTGGTCACTGATACTACTGAGTTAAATATTAGGTAATTTAGTTAGTTAGATAGGTAGAAATATAGATAGAAAAGTTGCTTAGAACATGAGCGGGAAGACTACTGTATACATTAAAACACAAGTCTCCTCATGAAGAGAAGCATCTTCTGTCCCTTCTTGTAGAGGGCTTCAGTGTTGGTAGCCCAAGCCAACTTGTTCTCATATGAACCCCCGGGTACTTGGGGGTTACTAGAGTGAGAGGCTTCTTCCTGCGTAAATCCACCAGCAGCAGATTGGGCAGCAGGGTGTTCTTCTAAGGGCATGTTCACACAAAGCAAGTTTGGAGCAGTGCATTCGAACTCTGGAACGTGTACTTACAGCAAAGAGCGGAGACAAGTCCATCATGCTTAGCTAAAGTTACGTGGACTGGAATCTCTAACATCCTGAGATGAAAGGTTACTAAAACTCTGTTCAATAAATGAACTACTTGTGAGTCTGACTTTTGTTTACAAGCCCTGGTCCGTTTGTAATTGGGCAGTGGAAATCTAAACAAACAAAATACAAAAATGCAACAATGTAAACTGTCCGAAGTTCAGATCAAAGAAAATGAACTGCAGGTGTAATCGCACCCTAATGGTACAGTAGCAGGATCTGGAGCTATAGTTGAAGTCAGGGGTAGAAAAGGTGATTAGGAAAGGACATTCCCCTGAGTTGCTGCGATACGTTTAATGATAATGGTTGATTGGACATCCTTTTTTGAGCATTGAGATTTTGGAGAATTATTTTCTGGCTTTTAGAGATTTAGGTCATTTAGAGCTCTACATACAAGCATTAGTGACATCAAGCATTGAATATAAAGAGTGTAAACATGTTGATCAGTACGCCAAAAAGAAAGTAGCTTCCAAATCGCCTTTGGACTGTATTTACCATATGAGAACCTGGGTCCCTGGTGTATATCAAATAAAGTGGGTCTGCAGTCAAGCTACCTAAAGTTCATCCCACTTGACTGCTCCACATGAAACACAATTCTGCCAGACATGTCATTTGTGGACTCAGCCTTCGCTTTCCAGTCAACCATAGGCTTTACAGGATGGATGACAGCGCTGTTGTAGGGCTGAGAGTTGTTTCTTTTTTCTTTTCCACTTTCTGTGGCAGCAAAATACAGTAAAGGCAAAGCTACACAAAGCATACAGTCCTATCAGCATCATAGTGAAAAAGCCTGGTGAATGGTGAGAGCACCATCCGCTGACACTCAAGAAATTATAACACATTTAGTAAATACATTTTATCATCACAACTTGAAAGTAAATGTGTTGATCACTGTGTTGTACTGTAATACCACAGTCATGCATACTCTGAAATAAGCCTGTATTGCAAACTTCTCCTGTCTTCACTGAAACATACCAATGATCAGTGTTTATCACTTCGAGAGTAAATTCCTTTATCACACCTCTATTTGACATTATCCATTGGCAATCTCCCCATTGAATTTATTTGCTGTTAAGGGTAGGGACATTGTCCTTTTAATTGCAAGGTTTCTTACAATTACAATTTGGCTACAAAACAAACTAGAAAAAAAACACTGCAAAACTATAAAACAAGTAATCACCAACAACAATCAATCATGCTCAAAAACAAGTTCCTGCTGATTAATGCTGTATTTATAATGTCAGGCAATATGGTTGGGTGAAATATTTCTTTAAGATTATGCTGAGTAATCATTTCATACTGTTTTCCAGGTTTGACTGAGCAGACAGATATTAGAAAATAGTAAATAGTAGATTGAAAAATCTACGCAGAAACAATGCAGCATGATTGATAAGCCAATCGTGAAAAACAATGTGGCACTAGACATGGATTAGCATTTAGCCCTTAGTATGGTTTGAATGATGTTGAAATGATCTTGTAGCATGTTGATATTGTTCACATGTGGCATGCTCCAGTATCGAGCATGATTACTAGACAGTATTTCTCTTGGAATGTGTATGAACTGCAAAGATTTGGGGCACAGCAGCTTTATACCCTTTACTAAGTTTTTTGGGTGTCTGTGAAATTTTTGATCAGCCTCCCCACCAATAATAGAACATCAAATGATAAGCTTGTAAATCTGTTGCCTGTGGGCTGCCAGACTTACTTGGCCCAGAATACTCAACAAGAGATGAGTCATCTCTTGTTCAGCAAATGTGTGTGTCTTGTTTGGGACAAACCTTTGTGTTACTTTTAAAACACAAAATATGTTGATGTAGCAGTACAAATAACAAATTTTTAGATGTGTTGTATATGACACTTCCTTTTTAAGAGTGCAGACTCACAGCCAACTGTGAGAACAAACACCTACTTTTTCTACCTTTTCTAAGAGAATATTTCATCAGTGGGTTTTGCTTCAACTGTGGTTATGTGATAAGAGTAGAGAGAAAGGACTTCATTAAACATTTCAGTTTTGTGTGAGAATCCAGGCAGGATAGAGCAATCTCTTCATGCCAATTAGGCAAAATTTTGAATTAATATTTCAGGCATGTTTTTTTTTTTGACAACCCTCTTTGCATAGACAGACACACAGAACTATAATTTGACTGTGTCAGCTTTTCTTTCAGTTTTGTAGCCTATTTTGTGTACCTTATGTGACAGAGAGGCCAGCTAATGGTGGACCTACTGTAAGCACAATGAATAACCAAGAGCAGTCTGTCCTTTTTGGCACAAGCTGGTTTGTGCAGTGTAGCGACCAGTGTTGATGGGCACACTGTAATACAATGTTATCTTAGGCATGACAGCTCCGACACAATTCTTCTGCCTGTCCAGGCCACCTGGAACCTGATGTCCTATTCTGCCACTATGAGAAATATACACATTATTCTACTGTAATAGTGATTATCATTGAAATTTGCATATAAATAAATGTCTGTTTTACTACTCTATATATCGTCGATTGATATAACACAATTGTGACTCAAACTATACCCAGTTCATTACCAAACACCCAGTGTCAGGTAGGTCTTTCCCTCTCGCACACAGGAAGTGATACATTTTAGGTTACTGGCAGCAGCGACAGTGGTTTCTTTTGAATAAATAGAAGAATAACTGGGTAGTTAGTATAAGCAGTGATAGCCACCATGGCTGAACAGACAAAGAAAAGAGCGCTACCTACAGAAACTCAAACTTCATCAACAGAAAATCCAAGGAAAAAGGCATCACAGTACTGGCCACACTGTTTGAGTGGCAGGTGATCTGTGGGAAGAGCAGTGCAAAACACCACAGGAATGAGCACTTAGCACCAAAAATGTGCCACAGTGAATAAAAACAACGAGGATCTTGAGGACTACCACTTTAAGTACATCAAATACAGAATTGGGTCAGATAATACCACAGATTTGAAGACCCAAAATTAAGTAACTAGTGAGCAAGGAAGCTAATGATTTCTGGCCGGTTCATTAACAAACCAAACATGCTCATAAAATATATATAAATTTAAATTTGCTAGCTTGTCTACCATTATAGATGTGAGGATTTTTTGAAGCAGAAAAACACCCTGTCACTGTGTTCAGCTCTAAATGGAAACATGTCTCACGAGAACAATTCAACTGCAGAACCGGTGCTCTCAAACACACTCTTGTGTATTATAACCGCCATTGCAGCTTTAAGTTTTCAGTTTTGATGAGTATGAGCCAAAGTAAAGTATGGGTGGTGCTTTACGTACCAATGGCGTTATTCCAGTGGATTATACTGTGTATTAATCTATGGAAAAGTAGTTTAAGTACACCATAATACTATGCAAGAAATTGATCAAACTTTCCCTGACACAAAATGTCCATAATAATGTTTGTTCAATTTGTACGAGCATGGTATAAGTACTTTCACAGTATTATTGTGTAATTACAATACTTAGAAAGGGATAGACAGGGATTAACCCCCAAAGTCTGTAAAGTAGCCTGTTCAGTTACTTTGGCATATGGCATTCTGATATGTACTGTGAGTATGACATGTATTTTAGTAGTACAACTTGGAT
Organism: Monocentris japonica; assembly: GCA_900323365.1. NCBI lineage: Eukaryota > Metazoa > Chordata > Actinopteri > Trachichthyiformes > Monocentridae > Monocentris > Monocentris japonica. The sequence goes on along the minus strand of OOFE01050680.1, from coordinate 76,652 downwards.
GGAGCAATTTCAGAAAGAAATTAGAGGGATCAAGAATGAGTCATGAGGGCAGGCACAGGTCGTGATGACAGATGTAATACGCAGATATGCCATGCAATTATAGTTTCCACACTTGTCTCACCTTATCACTGATTCCAATTAGCATACTTCTTGTGCAACAAGGATGAGACCAGAAATTTAATCAGTTCCATCATACTAAATGCTTACTGATGCTGTCAGTGGAAGGGTAACTACATTGTGTCTTAACTATAACAAGTACAGTAGCATATTGCCATCAAAACATGTGCCTGAGCATGTCACTGCTATGAAATTTTATATTTTTGTTATGTTCAGTTGGAACTTGTATAGATAAATATAGATGTGAGAAAAAGTTTGTGGAGCCTTTTGAATTACCTGCATTCCTGCATAAATGGCTCCTAAAATATGGTCTGATCTTTATCTAAATCAAAAAAATAAAAGACAATCTAGGCAACAAATAACACACAAAAAAATATTTTTACATGTTTTTATTGAACATATTGTTCAAACATTAACAACCTGAGCTGGAAAAAGTATGTGAATCTCTAGGATAATGATTTCTAAGAAAGGGGGTAATTGAAGTCCAAACCAATGAGGTGATCCAATCAATGAGATGACATTCAGGTGTGGGTTAGAGTTGTCCTGTCATATAAAAAACCCACAAAGTTTGGTTACCAACAGAGTCTGCTCTCCAAATAGAGATATGTTGAAGTGGAATATGCCCCCGGTTAAAAGAAGCTTCAGAGGACCTCTAGAGAAGAGATGTTGAGGCTCAAAATACTACATAAGGATTTCCAAAGATCTGGGCCTCCATCAGTCAGACAAATTGTATACAAATGGAGAAAATTCAGTGCCATAGCTACTCTCTCTAGGAGTGGGCGTCCAGCAAAGAGCACAGCAAGAGCACGCCGCACAATGGTCAAACCCTAAGGTAACAGCTAAGGATCTACAGGCCTTTCTTATTAGAAAAATACAATTAGATACAAATACAAATTGCAATTAGAAAAATATTGCTGTCTGTCTCAAGTTTGCCAAAGACAACCTGGATGTTCCACAAAGTTACTAGAATAATGTGCTATGGAAAGATGAGACATAAATTGAACTTTTTTGACAAAACTGGACATTATGTTTGGAGGAGAAGAAACACTGCATACCAACAGCAAAACCTCATCCCAACAGTGAAGCATGGTGGAGGGAGCATCATGGTTTGGGGCTGCTTCTGATACAATTTCCAAATTGTATCAGAAAATTCTACAGGAGAATAAAAGGGTAATGGTCCGTGATCTGAAGCTTAACAGAGGTTGGGTCATGGAGCATGACAATGACCCCAAACACAAAAGCAAATCTATCTAAATCTGACAGAATGGCTTAAACACAGGAAAATTCACATTTTGGAATGGCCAAGTCAGAGTCTTGACCTTAACCCTATTGAAATGTTGTGGCATGACATGAAGACATCCCAAAAATATCAATGAACTGAAACAGTTCTGTATGGAGGACTGGTCCAAATACCTCCTAACCATTGTGCAGGTCTGATCAGCAACTACAGGAAATGTTTGGTTGAGGTTATTGGTTCCAACGGCTAGTAGTAGTAGTAGTAGTAAGTAGTAGTAGAAGCAGTATTAGTACTAATCATAGCAGCAATAGTAATAGTAGTAACAGTAGTGGTAATAGAAGCAGTAGTAGTAGTAGTAGTAGTAGTAGTAGTAGCAGTAGTGGTGATAGACGTCATGGTTTGCCTAACTCTGAGTCTTCATTTGAATGCAGCCATCCTAATAATGTGTAGTGATGTCTTGTGAGAGGCAGTAAGGAAATGACCCTTCACTGTTCTCTGTGGTACTCATCTCTGCTGCTACTGCTCATTGAATTGTGTAAATTATGCCAGGAAGACTTGAAGATATGGGCATACATAAGAAGGTCATGTTGCACAAATGAAATCTCTCTAAGAAGCTATTCTGTGAATATAAATCACAAGAAAACTTTTAGAGAGCTGTTTTGGTGCAGATCTCTTAGATTGAAAAGCTGCACATGAATTACATTTTGGAGCTAATTAGGCCTGCATTGCGATAACATGAATCATCATCTATTCAATGTGGGCCAAGACATCGTGGATGAATAATGATGTTGTAAAACTGACTTGCACTGTATGCATTTGGAACATTTACCAGAATATCAAAATAATATAGCACAAAATTCAACCACCTAAGCTGCACTAACAACACCCTCTGACTGGCATATTGTTGTGTTTGAATTCTCATTTCATGTATGCAATACAGTAGCTACAGCAGGCTACTGTGTGTGCAAACCAGGAAAGCGAGTGTAATGTACAGGTACATGTATGTAACTTGCCATTCCGATGTATATGGAGTGCTTGCTCTGTCTCTGTTCGTAATACAACATAATACTGGGAAATAGTTTAAATTGTAATTTAAACTCTTGTAACATACAATTCAAGTATGCATTCATAGTTTTACTTATACTCCATGAATGTGTCCTGTAATTAAAATATTTGACTGCAATTATTTCTAACCATTTGTCTGGTTTGTTTCATTGTACTGAACACACCAAATGCATGCCTGTTACATCAGCACTTTACAAGGCAATGCCCTAAGTCCTGGGGCATTGGGGTTTTCTCAGCTACTTCTACTAGATTTCCAACAAACACTTCCAACCGGATTACTCATCACAAGTTGAGGGACTAACAGGGCAGTGTGCCAGTGTTTTCCCCACGTCCCTCCAAACATCCACTCTTCCACTTTTATCTTCCATCCTTTACCAGCAACAGAATGAGAGCTGACACTGCTTCTAGCCTAAAAAGAGCAGGTGCAATAAAATACACGTCAAAAAAATGAAATGCATGCAGTCAGAGAAGGCTCAGGAAAATATCAGAAGACAGATAGATAGAGCATTTCAAAACAAGTATTGTTGATGATTCAAATGTCTCTCTAGGATTGCTTCAGGAACACTAGAAGGGCCATGACTTTATCATGGGGAAAAACAGGTACTCAGTGGATGAGCATAATACCCTCTATATAAAAAGTTTTGTTCCAAAATGAGATAAACACAGTTCACAAAAGTAATATGTATTTTCACAAAACGAGTGAGAACACAAAATTACAATTATAGTATTTTGTGAAGAATAGTACATAACCTAACTACTCGGTAATTTTACTAGCTGGATCCTCTATATTTTAGAGATGGTGAATGATGAACTTCAGTTATTTTATTTTCCAAAATGGATAAACAGCATTTTTATAATAGAATAGTAAAATAGTCAGTAAAATGTTATATACTCAACTTGAACATTTTCACTGCAAAGACATTTTTTTGTTGAAAGAATAGCCTTGAAAATTTGATTGACATGGAATTTAAATGGCAGTCAGCAAGCATCATTTCAAAGCAAATTAATTATGCAGATAAGCAACAGCGGCAATAGTCAAGTTAAATTGTAACTAAACTAAATTATCCAATGTACAACATTAACTATTCAAGTATTTCTCCAAAATAAAATACCATTTGTGCGATAACAAAACAAAATTACAGCACAAGATCAAAAACCAGTAGGATATTTAGGAAAAACAAACAGCAAAAATTGTTTAGGGATACTATTGTATTTGAAGCTGTTACAGGCTACTAAGCTCTTTAAAATGAGTCGTGCAACACACACTAGAGGAATTAATCCCAGTGCTCTAAGGGATAAACTTTAAACATGATAATACAGGGATTACACTCAATACAGCTTCACTTCCTTGACCAAAACAAGCTCTGTTAATAGGACATCTTTTCCAGATTAGCCTTTTGCTAGGTCAAGATAAACCCATAGAAAGCTCTTAGAACTAATCTAAGAGAAAAAGAGTGAGAGTGGGAGCAACAGTAGAGGTTCAAGAGTTGGGCTAGTGAACGGAAATTCACAATTTTGAGTCCCTGGACCTGCAGAGAAAATCTGGGTGGGGAAAAGTGAGTAACTCTCTCCTTCCCTCAACAAATATCATCCAGGGTGCCCTTGAGCAAGGCACTTAACTGCCATCTGTTCCATTTGAGTTGCTTAGAGGCCAGCAGTAGAGAACTGTGGTTGTACTGGGAAACTCCCAGCTGTGAATGTGTGTAACTGTGTGAATGTGAAGCAGGTGATTGCTGAAACAGAGCATATGTGCTCTGAGGCTGAGGCAACCGACATCTGAAAAGCCACCACAGGTACTGAAGCAGATTGTGAACGCAACCAATCTGCAATAAAAAACAACAACATTGATATTCACTCATGTTTTCAAAGACATCAGACATCACTGAAAAGCCAATTTCAGGGAAACTGGGGAATTTTGGCATGTACACACAGGGGCACAGGCAGACTGATAATGTATGGTATATTTTATTTATTTATTGCAATATTAGTATTTTAATGTTTTTAATATTAGGAAAATGTTGCCATAACTGAGAATGAAACAGTCAGGGTGGCCAAACAATATTCCTGTGACCATAGAATGATCACGATATGCTGGGAAAGAAATTAAAATAAGAGCTAGGGACAGAGGTAGATAGGATTTCTAAAAAATATTAACAAAGCCTAATTTTGCTATGTATTAAATAACTTCTTCAAATTATTCTAATCTCATTTCAAACAGCAATCAAAGTAAGGGCAATAATTAGATTATTATGCATGTAAACATAGTTACATCCACATACTAATATAATATACTCACTGCCCTTCCTTTGATTATTGCTATTAGTTTTAGTGCAAGCAGATGAGTTAGTTAGCTTAGTGGACCGTAAGGTTTTGCTAATTACAGTAGATGGTAATTAAGTGTCCTTGATATAACCAAAATAAGATGGGCAGATGAGAATGGGGTAGACTATATCCTGAAAGCAATACCTGCACAGATTTCCTTGTCACTGGTTAGGCTACTAGAGTCATTCAATTCATGCATGTGATGAGAATGAATTGTTCAACGTTTTCTGTCAATGAAACACTCAAAATATCACCATGTGCTCTACAAATCTTGGAAGAAAGTTTTTTTGTGCAGGCTCTGCAATACTAAGTGTTTTATAAATGAAAAGAACATCAGAAATACCCCACAATAGTGAGGTATAGAAGGACGTAAAAGCCAAAACAAAAACAGAAAACAATAAAAAGAGAAAAATGAGAAAAAAAATACAAAAGCATTCTTATGTACAAGTCAGGCTAAAAATGTATGTTTTAAGATGCCCATTGCACAAACTTTACAACAGAAAAAAACCTTAGCTGGTTTGTAGTGATGAGGAGAGAAAAATACATAAAATGTATGGCGTATATGCACAGAACATGAAGCCATATAAACTCTGGCTTATATGGCAACATGAATCATTCCTGATCACTTTTGTTTGCAGTGAGGCTTATAGGCCTAGACTCTTAAGGTGTGCGTGGACTAGCAGAGACTATCTGCGTTCAAGAGGGAGGAAATCTTCCTATTTGAACACTTGTAGTTATTCACAAGTTTTGCATTGTGACTTTTGCAGAAAGATTATTCCTTTTGATCACATTTATTGCAACTCTGGGGATGTTGGCTATTAAAAGGTCACTGATAGTTATTTGAGTGGATAATGAAAATTGAATTAGAGTAAACACTTTAATTATTTGGTCTTTAAGAAAAGTGTAATGTAATAACAACCATCAGCACTATGTTCTAAAGCCTCTGTGAGTTGCTTTGAATTGATTAAACCTCTCTGCTACTTTTGATGCTTAACCCTCCATTCTACTGGAAACAATGTCTACACTTTTGTGTCAAATCATGCCCCAAAGCCTCTCAAATTGGAATTAATTACTATACAAGAGGGATTCCTGGGGATAAGCATATATTTTCTAATTTTGGTCTCATACTTGACAATTATTTGAATGTTAAGTTTCAGGCAAACTTTATATGACGGCATAAAATCGTCATATAAATTCTTTGAACAATTCTTTGCACAATTCGTCTCCATCTCCTTCGTCACACATCTCAGAAACTACTGCCCCAATTTTAACAAAACTTGGGTCAGTTGGGTCCTGGCGATCCAGCATTTCACAAAATTACAATGATTGGCCTGAGGGGCCCTAGAGCAAATAAATGAAAGTATACCTCTGGTCTTGTTTGACATACATCTTGAATTTTTTGTATAAATGCAATTCATCATGAGCATTGTTTTCCTTACGAACACATCCAATTGCATTTTCCAGATAATAAGAACAAATGCTGTCATCATTGGTGGGCGACATACAGTTCATACAGTACAGTGAAGCAGCTCCATGCTGTTAGTAGGACATCACAGAGTCTTGATTCTCTGACTTCTGCCTTTGGTACAGAATTGTTCAAGTTCATAAAAACTAATTGTATGATCTCATTATGTCATATGATTAGCAGGTGACTTTAAAAATAAGTGGTATTCCCCATTAATATGAATATCTGACATGTACAGTATCTGAAACTGAAATGAAAATGAAATGAAGATCCCATAATCACTGATGAAGCATTCAACACCATCCTGCTATCCATGCTAGATTCATGATTCAGACATGATGATTTAATAGCTGCAACCACAGGGCTTAGGCAGCGTAAACAAACCCATTTCTGCACAGTGTGCTATCCAGACTGTCTTCAGTGGGTGTCCCCACGCACAATTATCTCTTCTGTAGCTTTTGCACACCCTTTCTCCCTCCCAGCATGGCTGTCTCAGGTCTCTTGCTGCCACTTTTCACCCCTCAACGGCTTTAATTGTCCTGATGACCTCAATCAAAAGACAATTACCAAAGCGAGAGCAATGTAGGCAATTATACCCATCACCATGAGGTAGAGCACACCTGAATGGAGCAAGAACCTTTCACAGTGGTAAAATTATATGTGCAGCCAGGGATGGCTGTCATGATGAGGAAGTGGGCATGAAGTATGCGCCTGAGATGCTTATGTGTCCTTAAGGTAGCCTGAATATGAGAAGAAAGTGACATTCCAAAGCCAAAAGTGGCAGGTGCTAAGGTTTAAGGTGGCACATATATATATGCCAAGCGATGCAGAGGAATTCAGGGCAAGCTGAGATGAGTTGGAAAATAGGTTAAGAAGGACTGTAAGCATACAGACATTTTTTACTCTACTGGTACTTGCCTGCATCTCAAACCAATCAATTTGCTCAGAATTTTGAAAGTTTCTGGAACTTTACTGCAACTGTTAATCATCACCACTGCTGCAAAAATGACCCTTGTTCCATGAACCTTTATCATGACAAAATGCAGTGTCTGAGGTCACGGTTGCAAATCCATCTTTGTTTCTTGAATCAATACAGGGATGTACACTGAGGCTGATGAAATGATAGTCATTTTATGGACTGAGGGAAGAGTATACCTCAAAAGTGTTTATCATCTCTGCAGCTAGTGTGGATCACATGTATAGAGACATGCATAGAGACAAAAAAATCCATGTGACATAAAAATCAAATGTCAAACCACCAAACCATTGGTGGTTTGGTTTGATTTGTAGTTGATTTATTTGAGACTGTGCTTCCGATTATGTTTACTTTTGTGTATTTACTCCATTTGTACCAGTTGAGCTTTTTCTACTGACTATTGTTAATGGCACAACGAATATGTCTATACCATACTGTATAGTAATACAACAGTGCTCTCCTCACTCAAAAAGCCAAATTCACACATCCAACACCAAAAAAAAAAAACAGAAATTAAGAAAAAATGTCTGAATGACATCCCATGTCTGAATGACATGCCTGTTGAGGGAGGCAATTTTTAAAATGTCTTGTCAGGACAGCAGTACATTCACACAGTTATCATCTCTGGCATGAGAATTTAATGTAATTGCAACACCACAAAATCCTAAAAAGGAAACACCTATCACTGGAAGACAAATGATTTTTAATTATGAACAGTCTCAGGGGCTGTCGCACTTGTCCCTTTCTCCCAAACAATGTGCTATTGTCAGACAATTCCCTTGAAATGACTGGGATTGTCAAGTCATTTGGATGCTGGATCCACAGCACGGGCCAGGGAGGGAATTACATTGACCTGAGCTACAGATGGCTGCCAGGGGAGCACACACCATCATGAAGCCTGTGAAAGGTTGAAAAGTAGCATAAAAATGATGTATCTAGCCATTTCACCATGACTCATAACTCCAATTTTGATGGGTGCCATCTCTAAAATGCAAGGAAATGTAAGAAAGTAAAGCTACTTTTCTTTTCGTTGTTTGTTTTTAAAAACAGTTTTATCAGATAGAAGCAAAAAAAAAAATTTATTTTGCTACATATTCTGTGGAATTTATTCCAAATTCAGAAGTTCACTCATACAGTTTCAATATGCCTAAGACCTAGCTGGTAGTTATTTTGCAGTACACTTATTGGCCATTTTAGTTCAAACACCAGCCTGTTCATCAAAGTGGATTGCTCCTACAACCATTGATTGCTCCCCCCGCGACAAGGTTTGCTATGTCAAGGAAGCAGACAAATGACCTTAGCAACTTTGAGCATGGTACGATCATCTGTGCCTGGTGCATTGATTCCTGTATTTCAGAGACTACTGTCCTCCTAGGGTTTTCACACAACAGTGTCCGGGGTTTATTGAAAATGATGCAGAAAAACAAAAAAATATCAATATCAGGCAGTGGCAATCCTATGGGCGAAAAGAGCAGCTTGTTGGTGAGAGGCCAATGGAGAATTCCAAGCATTGAGAAGAATTCCACTTAATTTGGAAACCGAGAATGTTCTTCATGTTGGCATGGCTTTTGTACAAGCTCTGTAGCTAACAAGTGGCATCAGTTACCTAGAAAGCTTGAATTTAAAAAGGAATCCATCACACTATATTATTCACATGGTCTGTTGCAGTTAGGGTTTGTGAACCTAAAGAAGTGCATTATACGAATGTATAAAAAATGTTCTTTTGGAGCTTTAAATTTTCTATTGAGTTTTATAGTAATCGTGATAGTACTAGTATTACTTAGTGTGTATTTATTATTGTTACCAGTCTGCCCAGAAACTTATCCCTGATACTACTACCAGTCCTACTACTATTGCTACTTCTGCTGCTGCTTAATGACTACAAAACTTCTCACAAAGTTTTGAATGAATCACATTTGTGTGTGCTTGTGTGGGGGCTACATTAGCTAACAGAGAGGAGACAAAATTCCAGCATTATAGTATATCAAAAATGACCAGAGGGTTGTTAAAGAAGATCCAATTTGCAAAACATGACAACGAAAAGTGGCTGCCAAAGGGTCAAACACATCTAACTTGCTACAGCATCTTCGAGATCACCATCCATCTTTGCATGCTCAAGACAAGGTAATAAAAGACACTGAGTTGAAACATGTTTAGCTTGGTGACAAGTTGCTTAATGAAATGTTAAGCGAGGAAGGAATTCAATATAAAATTGTCACTCACAATCAACAAAGTAGCTGTGACTTTAGAGTTGGGCTTTAAGGAATGGGGTACTGCAGTGTCCATCAATTGTCTATTAATTACTTTCGTTTTAAAAAGCTCTTCAAAACGGTATGGACTCTAGTTTCTCACCAAGGTATGATCATTAACTGCTATCATTCCCACTGTATTTAAATTTTGTGTTTTCAGTATAGAGGACATGCTTTCTTTGCAGGAAAAAAATAAATGTTGTGCATAAACAATAAAACCTTTAACTATAAAATGCTCATTTGATTTTCCCCATACTAACACTAAGTATGGGGGAAATCAAATGAGCATTTTTTAGTTACAAATAAATTACCACATAATAATCAAAAAACCTTGAAACTGTGATATTTCCTCAGACCATCATTGTGCCATCAAAATCTCCAAAATCCATTGTATCCCTATTCATGATAAAATCCTGAGACCAATCAATAAGCCTCAGATAAATAGCTGCTATGGAATTGTTGCTGGCTGAGTCATGCTGGTACACTAGCCCACTCATGGCAGTGCTGTGTTGTTGTTGAATAGTTTCTTGTTTCCTTATGAATTAAAGTTTTCCTCTATTACCTCATCTTTCAATGAGAGAACCATTTATTATCTGCCCTATATCATGGGAAAATTCAGGAATTCAGCCAATTTAATACATAACATCAATGAACCTTTCTCCTGGAAACTGTATTATCTTACGCTGGAGAATAAAAATCTTTTATGACTACGTATTTTGTTTGATTGCTTCTGGGCAGCTTGGATTCTTCACCATAACAGTAATAAAAAAGTGACCTTCTGCCAATGTTTTAAAAAAATCTATGTAAGAGAGTATTTATGCCTCAATAGTAAGGACATCTAATGGAGTAAAATACAGAATATGAAGATGGCTCAGCATGGCAGCCATAGCATCGGAACAAAAATCCTGTGTCGCTATTCCCTTGGCAAATTCCTTGAAAAGTCAGGATGTTTGTCCGACAGGTGTTTGGCTAGGTTTGACATGTTGCCTCTCTTTGCGAGACACATTTTAAAACAGCACTTGTACATCGGTGCTGCTATCTTTAGAGACTCGCCATTTTCGTCCACTTGATCTCCATATTATACTCACCTCCTCTTTGTCATTGAGTTTAGGCGTTCCTGGTGCTGCTACCATCTCTTCAAGTCTCTGAACAAAACGAGAAAGTGGTCCACTCTTTCTACCAATGTTCTCGACTCACTTCACACTTGCGGCTCACATTACGAACTCAAGTCAGGGTTTTTTCCTGCAACGTCACACGCCACTTGCACGTTACTGCTGTCAGTGTTGTGCTTAAAGAGACAGATGCTAGATGGCATGTCCAATTAGCTAGATCAAATAGTCATTAATAAAATAAAAAATACAGATTTTTTTCAAACTGTTTTCAAAACTCTAGTACCGTGGTAGTTTTTCAGTACTGGTTGACCATGCAACACTACCTCATATACAGCCATAGATCAACCTCTTCCTGCCTGGGAATATTGAGCTTTGACACAGGCATGCACTTTTGAGTGAAAACCTCAGACAAGTCAATGAAGTCATATTTGTCCAATCCAGAAACTTCCAAACCTGATATTGCATGACAAGCCGCATTTTTTTCTTTTTTCTTTTCTTTCTTTCTTTTCTCATGTTTAACCATTTAACCAGACTATCTGTGCAGAATGTACCAGATCCAAAAATGCATACGTTTGCAATATCTTATCAGCCTTTTGGCTCTTGACTTGTATTGGGACAATAGAAAAGATGCAATCATCCTCACAACCGACCCCAATATGACCAAACGTCTGAGATGAGGCAATTGCAGTTCTTACTGATGGTATATCTGGCAGTTCTGATTAAGGCTGCACAATATGAGAAAAATATGTGATATGCAATAACATTGTTGAATATTGCGATAACGATATGACTTGCAATAAATAAACAAATATTCAAGTGTAAACAGTTTTAATGTCTTTCTACTGTGGTATTAGGGGTGGGTGATATGACCTAAAATTTATATTACAAAATTAAAAGAGACACTCCACTCAAAACATGATTCTACCTCTTTTCACTCTCTTGGCAATGTAAGGGAACATATCTTAAGAAACACTAGGACCGCCAGGATTATAGACAAACACAATAATAATCATGTAGACTACATAGAGTAAACAAAATACAATATCTTTTGGCTAATTCTAATATTAATAATTAATGAATAATAATTATTATGAACAATATAACTAACATATAATATAATCACAGCACAATCTGGCATATGTTGGGCAAACGAAATAGAGGAAAACATTGGGTTATTTTGAACAACCCCGAGGTCGAGTAGGCAGTTGCCTAATAGAATTTACGCACTGCAGCCGGGGCAAAAGCTCTTCACCCTTGCAGTGCATTTCCCACAAACAGGTTGCTTGCATCCTTCACATACGATCAGGGTCTTGTTCTGTTTGCAGTGGCTATTGTTATTTATTTGGCATTGCCTCCGTTTTGCTCGCTGTTGTTGGTGTGGCTCTCTCGGAGCATGAGCAGTCAGGCTGGCCTTGACGCGCATGTGGTCTTCTCTCAGCTCCTTGACCAGCTGGAGGATGAAGGCAGTTTGGATGATGCTGTTCCCTGTGCATTTCTTGTACAAGATGTGCGAACTGATGGCAGGCAGGTCCAGAATGTTGCATAACATGGGCCACGGGTATAGTAAAGCCGATCCACCACGTCAACACCGACCGGAGATAGAAATTAGCGCAAGCTGTCATCATTGTACCCCTGTCCAGTATACAGAGAATAGCCAGAGCATTTGCAATGGGCCTACTTGCATAGGCTACTTGCGTGCTCTGTCTGACATGGGCACGGGTGTGGATGGCACATTTTGCACAGCTACCCACTATTGACATTTTTATTCCTTAGTACTCATATTGATTTTACAACTTTTTATGACTTTTTTTTTATAACTTTGCACTTTGAAGCAGCTGCACTTTCATGAATGTATAGGACCTATACAGAGGCGCGATCCAATTGACGGCGAACTAATTCTGGATTGTGCGTCTGACAATCAATTTCTGTTCATGTGAATAGCAGCAGGCTATAGCGAATATGCGTTATGTTTTCTTTGCAACAAAATTCAGACCAAGACTGAACTTTTGAAGACAACTAACGCTTTATTATTATTTTTAATATGCTAAAACATTTATCACGGTAATGATGGTATTGCAAAATCCATGTCGTGGCAGAGCGTGACACCGGTGACGGTGACGAAACCAGTATACCACCCACCCCTACGTGTTATACTGCTAAAATACACCCAAACAATGAATAGCCTATGCCTACATTACATTCCAGCCATTTAGCAGACACTTTTATCCAAGCGACTTAAAAAGGTGATAGTTGACAATCTGGGGATAGAACCCACAAGAGACTGAGAGTCTCATGCTCTACCGACTGAGCTGTCTACTGAAATAAACAATATTTCCAGCATCCTTTTTTGGAACAAATTGTATATATTATTGCCCTGTATATCTGAATATGTGAGCAAAAATCTTACATGAGTCTTTTGAGAGTCATAGACATGTAAGAGTAGTATTCAACTGCTGTCTCGTAGTATTCAACTACTGTCAGTTCTGATTCGTACATTTTAGAAATGGCAACTTGGGAAAAATATTTCTGTGATGGAATCTGATATCTGGATGGCTGCTGTTGGAGATTTGCCACTCGACTTAGCCTTTGTGCTTTCGTTAGCTTTTTTGCATTTTTGTGTAATTCTTTGTGGTTGTATTATAGATGGTGATAGAGATTCTCCACCTTTCCTGTAGCTTATCGGGCAATTTTAGAACAATGTCCTCATGTCGGATGGCATGTCCAATTCCCTCATATACAGGATTTGTTCAGTTGCATTTCAGCACCAATGAAGTAAGAGAGAAAACGCCTGCAATGCATTAGCATACTCACCTTTAATGGGTGTCCACCTAAAAGCATTGTTCATGTAAGCAGAGGCAATTTTCTGTTTGTTTCCAAAATGTTCGAGAAGATTCTTTGCTCTTTGATATCAATGATCAGGAGTATGGTGCTGGCAGCTGTGCACTGTGTCTCTTGGCTGATCCCTGGTGTATTGTTCAAGAAAGTGCAGACTAGAAGAGGATGTCCATCAAACACAATATATGTCATGCTGGAAGAGCAGAAGAAAGATTCTGTTGAACCAATAAAGATGCACTGTCACTTTGCCTTTTCACGATGCCCACAATCTCATTTCAGTTGCTACTCTCGGGATTTGAGAGTAAACATGCCCCAATGAGTTTCTCTGTTCATGGTTATGCACATTAGGCCTCAGTTGAGTGTCTTGGGTTAGGGTATTCAGTCTTACAGATTTTCTATGTTTGTTTCTCTGTCTTTTCCTTTGGACGAACAACCAGTGGTGAGGGTATAGATTCATTTCCCTTCAGCTTATGTTCCGTTTTTTGAATGTAGAATGTAGGTAGTTGCATCAGGATTGAGCCTCCCTGTGGTTTGAACATTGGCCTTTTCAAAATAGGAATGCATTTCATCAGACACTCTAGAACCACTCTGTGATGCATTGACCTCCAACACCTCAGTTTCCAGTGCTAGTTGTTCTTTTTCTCTCCTCAATAGTTGCTCTTGTGCCTCTATCAAATGCTTTTTCTTTAGTGCAGCAACACGCTCCATCAGAGCTGCCTTCTCAGCTTCAGCTTTAATGCGTGCAAAGGATGTTGAAGAGACACATGACGATTTAGAGGGGGGGCTTTAGATGACTTGATCTAGAGCGTGAGACATTGGAAACGCTGTCCCCAGGACCAATTTCATCTGAGTCTGGCACACTCAGGTCAGGTCAGGCTGTTCTGAATCTTGAATACTGGGTTGTGCATATGGTTGACCAGCATCAAACAGACATTTTTTTTAGATTTTCCGTGAAAACACAGTATAAATTGTGTTTGAAACCATTGACTTTGTTTAGCAATCTCATAAACACAGGCATGGGTAAACTCAAAAAAGATTCATGCACATCACTGGTTTCATCGTAGCATTTGATAAAATTGTTCAGTTCAGATCGCACTTGAGTGACATTTTCATTGGATTCCATAAGCACTTTGAGATTTTCCATACACTTGAAACCTTACTTGCAATGTGATTTTCTTCATGTCTGACATTTTTCTACAATCAAAGCCAAACCTTTGGCAGTAAATTCGGTGCCTCTTTTTTCTGACTGTAGCACCATTGCCCACAGTATTAGTTTTAGCAGTTACTTCCACTTTAACACACACTAATTCAAAACTGCAGCATAAGCATCACATGTTTCAGAAAACAAGCACTGGTTACAATTGTTGTGATATATTGACAACACATCAAGAACCAGAATGCAATGCAACAATGTATCATTCAGCTGGAAAAATATCATTGAGCAGCATAACCAAACAATCCCAAACCAACGCAGCATGTCCAATAAAAAACACACAAAAAACAATCACCCAGAAACACGATAGTAGCCACCTAGTAACACCCTAGCAACCACATAAAAACACCCTAGCAACCACCTACTAGACCCTCACAACCAAGTAGTAACACCCTTTAAAATCTTGATAATTGTTTTGACTGAAGTCTGCTTTAAAACAAAATCATACTTCACAGCTTTTGCACAAACAGCAATCACACACATTTTATCCAGGAAATGCTTTTCTGTATCTAAGTTCTATCTTTTTTGCTCTTAAAGCATTTTCCTTACTACTCGTAAGGACTACTAGTTTAGTAAAATTTCCATGGCTTCTGTTCCCCAGAGCTGCCAGCTTTAGGGAAAATGCTGGTGTTGCCATTTGCTGGCCTGTTGCATTATAGCATGAACTGCACCATGACCTTGTGCTTGCAGTCCCCCCCAGTGCAATAATGCCAATATCTAATGGTATACAGACCTACGTAACTTTTTTTAATAAAGTTGCAGTACCACAGCCGGCCAGTACATAATGGTGCAGTAAAGCCCCATGATCAAATGGAACAACTTGATAATTTACACAGTCACCAATCAACACTTACTAATGAAACCTGAAGGTTGAAGACGGATGACCTTGTGGCCAAGTAAGTTAAGCCATAGAGTTACTTCAAAGTTATTGTTAGTTATCAGGAACTAGCTGATGCTAGCCAGCTAGTGAGCTAGCAAGCTAGGCTCTGGCTTAATCCAGAATATCCACATTAGTCTTGCTGATATATGCAGATGTTGGAAATGGTACAAAGATTGATTGATTTCAAACAAAAGAGTGAATGCTAATGTGAACAGTCACTGATGACAGGGTTTGTATCAAGCGACCAACCAGTTGTCCCTTTGGCTCCAAGTTGATGTTCTTCTTAGCAGTTGTTGTACAATTAAGTGGTCTTTCAAGCCCACAGTGTTATGTTTATGTAAAATTGTATTATTATGACAGTATTGCGATTAGATGGTGTAGTATTATTTCTGTTCTGCCGCGTCAGCAGCCTTTCCTTGTTGTAGCTGTTGAGTGGTTAATGTGATTGTTTTGTTGCTTTTACTTCACAGCACTTAGTAACTTTGTTACTAAAAGTGATATTTTAAATGAAATTATTACTGATAAAGACTCAATAACAAGTCAGTGTTGCATAGCTCTATCAATTCATGGGGACGGCAGGTTGGCCTAGCGGTTAGAGAGACCGACCCATCACCGGAGGGTCGCTGGCTTGATCCTCGGCACCACCAGGAGGGTGTATTCCAGCTGTGTGCTGGTGATTGAAAAATGACTGGTGCCACAGCTACGGTGCCCACCAACACTGCCGAAGTGCCCTTGAGCAAGGCACCTAACCCCCAACTGCTCCAGGCGCGCTGTCCAATAGCTGCTGCCTGCGCTGTCCTCTGACCGGAAAAGTGCATGTGTGTGGGGTGATGTGTGTGTATCTAGTCAGAGGTAGGATGCAAAGAAAGAAATTCACTGCATGTGTACATGTGTTAGTGCCAAATAAAGTTGATTCATCAATTCAGTCATTATTGTAGTTAAATGACTGCTCCAACTCTGCCATGAATAAAAGGAGGGTACAAATATATTAACACTGATTTGTTATTCTTTTGCTTTTGATTATAAATCAACTGGATCGTGAAAGACAGATATATTTAGCCGAGTCATCATGGTGGAAACTAATAGCAGTGGAATTAAGATTCTTTAGGAGGATATAGGTCATATGTCAAAAACAAAGTGAATTACTGGTGCCACACACAAACATAAAAAACATGAATTTCACACTGTAGATTAGCTAATAACAGCTCATCTTCATTTATATTCACTAATAAGTAGAAGTAGAATGAGGGAATTTGGAGAGATTTCAGCCATCTATCACTAACAAATGTAGAGCATAAACAGTGATATTATGACTTGTCTCCGGTGGCTTGAATTCAGCTTAACTCTAATGACTCCACCTGTACAGGTAAAGAGGAAAAGAGAATATTACAGCCTGTCACAAAACAGATGCAACAATTACAATAATGTAGTCAGACTGCAAAGCTAAGATTAGTAAGTGTATTTTCTTAACAATGCACAAACAGTGCCTATAGAAATTGCCCATGCTATGCTTGGGAGTTTAAAATGTCAACATCAGACAGACTGCCAATAGATAGATCACTGTCCACAAGACTTGAAACTGTCAAATCTGAGGTTGCTACGATTGAACTGAACCCATTGCATGAAAATAGCCTAAGCGGTATGGGGAATTCATTGATGACATTTGCTACATTAACTACTAACGCCATTTTGTTTAAGATGCTATGAAAGAAGTAGTTTAATTAACAAAAGGCAGAAATTAGCTAGCCAGCTAAGTTAGCACTTGGATAATGGAGGCTTTTCCAAGTTTGGCAAACGTTTTGTCAGTGTCATGTTTCCAGAGCACAATGAGGTTACACATGAACATGTTACAGTTACAACGGTAAATAAACACAAAACAAGGCTAACTTACTGTGAAAGGAGACGAGTACCCGCTGCCTTTGTTTACATCCATAGTCACGGAAACGGAAACACCATCTTGGTTTGACATATTGATGATCTCCCAGATTACAACCTTAAGGTCCACAACTTCTCCAGAAGGCTCAGCAGTGGGTTCCCAACACCTCTGTATCACTCTCAGCACTGATCAGACCTGTACTTACCTACACTACAATAACCCTACATCTCTCTAAGGTTTTACACCTTACACAACAGTAAGCTATTGGGACAGCTGACCCTTCTGGCTTGGAATGAACCGTTCAGCAGTTCACAAACTGCATTGCACCAAAAATCTGAAACTAATAGGACAAGTGGCCCTAAAGGCTTGAAACAGCCTGCTCAGCAAACCGTAATGCATAAAGTATCATAGGCTAAAGGGCCAGCAGACCTCTATGGTTTGAAACAGCCCACGCAACAGTTCAGAAATTGCTAGAGAGTTTATGCCACATTCACGTCATATCGGATTAATCATAAATACAAGCTGCCAACTGCGAAAAACCATCCACATAAGCCTCCTACTAGTAATTACAAGTAGGACACGTGAGAACTTTTTGTGGGCTCTGATATCTGCAAATTGCATGTCAACACAGGCAGTAACCATAGCAGGGAATCGACAGATGTCAGCAGTCCAAGGTAATGAAAATACATTTTATCAGTTATATTCACAGTAACACCATCAATCCTATTTAAGAAAAGCGAGCAATATCTGTTGCAGTTCACTTAAGGTTAATTTTAAATAATAATGATTTTGGATGTGGGTGCTCCAACGAGTTAAACACGTGAACACTTCAAGTTGTAACAATGAGATGTTATCCTGTTCTTCCACTTTTTCTGAAATGACATGTAGCATCAGGGATGCCAGAATTCCATGTTGAACACTCTGGAGGTGTTGTGGGACAAATTCAACAAAACATCGATGATGGGAGGAGCACACTTGATAACTCCTATGATACAACTGCTCTTACTGTAATTATGTCAGGTATTGTTAGGGAAAGATGCAAGCTTTCCCTCACAAACAGACATAATCCTTCAAAGATGACAAGAGCCTTCTTTGAATCCCAGTCTTATTCCAAGCCTCCTATCAGACGGGGGGCAGACATGTCATGCAATGTGATGAACTTGCAGGAGCTAATATGGGTTGTGGGAGCTACATCTGCCAATGCTGAAAAACAAATCCACAAAAAATGTTAAGATTATACACTGTAGGCTTATTTGGAGATTATGCAACGTAGCCTGTTATGACTGACATTTTGCAGTTGCTTAACAGTGTTGTACCAAAAAACTGTCTCTCACTACAAATAGAGCACATCTACTGTAAGCCAGTGAAGTCTGCCCAAGGGCACAATTTCTCAAAGCCTACGTCCAGTTATCCCCAGGTCTCAAAATCCTAACCTTAATACACTGGCAGAACATTGCTTTGCTACTGTCAGTGGGTGGCACACACCATATGACCCATCAAGCCGGAAAAATCCCTACGTAAGTAAGTCCTGAGCGAAGAAGAGTGCTTCTTTATAACCACAACATAAAGTACTTGGACCTTCAATACATGCACACACATTTATTAGCTTACATGCACATTTTTTACATACATGTACACATAGTGGATAGTTCTGCAGAATTCTAAGTCTGACAATCCTAAACTGCACACACTCTTCTACCAGTGTTCAGCAACTGAAGCCTGGCACTTTACCTTAGGTGAAATCTGTCCTTTATTCACAGGAAACAATATAATACAGGGTTTATGTGTCACACAATTATGCTTGAAATGAGATTGTTGAAAATTTACATTTAATGACTATGTGATCTGGCATATGAGGTGGCTGTCTCAAGGCCCATTCTCACATCTCTAGAGCTCAAGTCAGCATAATTAACACATCCATTTGTGCATGAATGTTGAAATGCTAACAATAGAAATGACTTGAAATGAAAAACCAGTAACAACTGACTCTTTGGTTTGAAAGTAATAATAATAATAATAACAATAACAATAACAATAACAATAATAATAATAATAATTGGTAGATGTAGTCTCAGAATGGGACCATCAATGATGGTTTACTATATTGTATATAGGTAAATGCCAGTATTGAAGCTAGCTGTTAGAGGATATATACTAGATTAAGAAAACAAAACAAAAATATATTGCTAAGCAAATACAGTTGTTTTAGGAAATGTAAAAGGAAGCTTAGCTACAAGAGGTGACAAACTCACTGGGAATCCTTCTCAGAACACAGATTCAGCTATCAGTGCCTTTGTACCCGAGGTTGCCTTAACAGCTGGTTAGAAAAACAGATGAAATCGCAATTTAGCACACAGAGACACTGTCAGCTACTCACTTTAGCCACATTCCAGGTTCCAGTTTGAATCTCAGAGTAGTTTCTATTCCTAGTATGTTTCTGTAGCTTTAAACATAACTGAATTGGACATGTTTATATTGGTGTTATTGTTATATATTGGTATTATATGATGACAAAGAACACCCAATTCCCACATCCCTAAAAGTAAAAAGCGTAACAGCAGCAATGCAAGATGAGATATCCCCTCATGACATATAAAAATAAAAGCAAGAAAAAAATAAAAGGACAGATGGTCTTTCAAAAGTTTTTTAAAGTCTTCATTTGCTGAATAACTCATAAATTGTGGATCAGCCAAGATGCTTTTAATCCTAGTCAAAATTCATCTTTGAATAAATAAGTTGTCATCTGACTGAGTACAGACAATTGAGGTAAGAAGCAGAGCTGCACACTGAGTGGCAGGCGGAAAAGAGGAAACCAACTATTAGATCTATGGTGAGGTAAAGGTCTCATCCAACACAGCAATAATGTGACCTGATTTCCCCTGCTCAAATCACAAGTTGCTATGGTAACTATATCATGGCCCATAGAAATAAAGCTGATAGAAAGGGAGCTTCTTGGTATATACTGGTAATTTCCTTTCATATATTTTTCAAAATTCATAATGTTGTCACAAAAATCAGCATTGTTTTATGTGTGGCCAGTGCATTAGACTCAGCCACTGAAATATTGCCATAGTTTGATATGCAACATTCCCAATGCTTTTTTACCATCACCATATAATCAGTAAATAAAGATTCTGTACAGTCCCACATTCATGGTGATGGCATATATAATTAATTATCAATGTATTTTAATGTGATCTCAGCTGTCTGGCTCCCCAGCCGATCATCTGCTTTCCTCTCTTCTATAAAGAATACAGTAGCGTTAAGCTAGGGTCTACTTGGCTTGCTAGTTAACGTTAGCAACTAAACCGTTAGCAAACATAGTTTATAGCATATTACATGCATACATAGAAACACTGGTTATACAGCAGTGTGTTTTATTATAATACGTGTTGTCAAAATCATGAAAAGATTTAGCTACATATATTTTCTACATACATATCTATATACACCAATCAGCCATAACATTAAAACCACCTGCCTAATATTGTGTCGGTCCCCCTCGGTGGACAGGGGTCAGCATGGGCACTCTGACCGGTCTGTGGCTACGCAGCAAGCTGCGATGCACTGTGTGTTCTGACACCT